>JANIEQ010000898.1:0-11265 GCA_024708375.1 Oxalis stricta | reverse complement strand
AGTTCTTCCCGCTTGAACGAGCGAAGGTCTGGAAGATTATTTTTCCCAACAGCTGGTTTGGGAAGATTTAGCTTTTTCCGAACAGCTGATTTGGGAAGCTACAGAAGTTCATTCTGCCATTACAACCTATTCTATTGCAGAACTGAGAGTTTTGCTCCTGTTGGTATTAACAGCATCTCTCAAAACGAGACCCACCTCCCCTTTCTAGGATACGATTATTCCGTTAGCTGTTCTTTGCATCGACACTTCATCCATGTAGGAAATTCCAAGCCCTTAAACCTAAAACAACAATACTGAAACTCAAATTGTTACAAAACAGCAGAATCAGCCCTTAAACCATGGAGAACTACTTTTAAAGGATAAAGTTATGATATAGTTAGGACACAAATATCCCATTAACTAAGATGGAATCATAATCTGCTGATGGATTAGGTCGGAATAACTAAAAAACGAAAGAACATGTAGAGAAAAATATACACCTTTTGTGTTTAAAATTAAGAATCATATCTCCACAAAGGAAGAGCCAAAAAGTTTTGATGTAAGTTTGATGTTACCATGGACTACATAACTTAACCATTTCTCAATGAATGAATATATTAGAGTCTCTCATGGATTTTATGGAGAATTTTCTCAACTATCCATTGAATGGATTACAATCTTTCCAGTTTTTTCTTTTATCTGAAAATAAAAAAAACAAACTAACTCTCTCTCCCGTGATTTTAGAAACTCAAAAAAATAATCTTTGTAAGAAAAACTCCTCTTGTAGCTCCACCATGAGCAAAACTCTCAACAACAAACTGATTAAAAATAAAATAACAGCAACTTCAACCAGAAATCACAATTATTATAAAATGGATAATGAAAATAGCCCACAGAACAGAAGAATAAATAAATAAATGAAACCAGACTGAAACAATATACAAATAACAAATGAATCAATAAATAGAAAGAAAGAAACTGTTCAAGAGGAATCAATCAGATAATAATGGAGGAAAAAAAAACAGAGTTCAATCAAGAAAACACTATTAATCTTGCGTGTAAACAAGCTTTTTAAGTGATCATGAGCAAAACCCATGTCATAAAAACTCAACTTTTAAGCAAATATGCAATCAAAGATCCTAATTTTCTTACCTTATATTTTCTTTTCTTCTTCTTTATCTCGAAAAATGGAACACAGGGTTGCAGTTTCTTAGAGAGAGAATAAGGTCTTTAGAGAGAGAAACATTCACAAGAAGAGAACTGAGTTTTGTGTGAAAGATCCGAGAATATGGACTCCCGAGTCTCTATAAAGGAAAATTTCTCGAGAAGAAAACAGTGTCTCAATATAAAGGAGGAGTCATTCATTCATCTCAGTTAACTATCAAAGCAAATTAACGATAACGATAAAGCTAACTACTGCCGTCCCGTCCCCGTTAAAAACTTTCCCATTTCATTTTTATTCGAATTTATATTATAAGAATTAAAAATAATAATTAAACCGGGGTTCGCGAGGCTATAAAGTCAAAGTGTACATGATGCAAATCATTTTAAGTCTGGCAAAATAGGACGCCGGCCGTGACGACGGCGGCGTCAATTTTGATTGTAACTTCTAGAAACCAAAATCACAACATTTTATTATATGGTGGGCAGTAGATAACCAATTTTCGCCTTCAAATTTCATAGAAGAACAAAGTTTTTATTAGTATCCAACTTCAAATAATAAAAATTATGGACATTAATGCAATGGGTATAGTTAACCAAAAAAACTTATATATCCATATTAATTATAAATTTTATCAGGATTATATATCTTACTTTTTTATTAAAATAAATTTTATAAAATCTATATTTAAAGTGGCTAAAATAAATTTTATTATTGATATCGTTAAATCGAAATTGAAGGAATTGAACGAACTGGACGTCGGATAATATTTGTCTTCCAAAATTTCACATTTGTAAAAATGAACAATTTCACCTGTTACTATAATGCTTCAGACATCCTAAGATAATTCAAGAGATACAAATCGTTCATGCCACAATCATTGGATCGAAATCCTACCTTTATATCATATGAAGAATTAATATAAGGTAATTATTTATATTAAATATTATTAAATATATGTCAAATATATATACTAAAAATAAATTATTTTAACTTTATATCAATTATAATTATTTTGATTTTATTTCAAAATCTACAATCTTATTAGAATTAAAAATTTATTTTGTTTTCAAAAATAATAAACATAACAAAAAGTAAAAGTCATATATCAAGATTTGATTTGATAATAAAATTTATAATTGCATCTAATCAATTTAATTGTTTCTATTATTTGAAAAATAAGATATGTCCATTTTAATTAAGAATAGAAAAAAATATAGCGGATTTTATTACGAATAATAGTTTAATAAAAATATTTAAAAAAAATGAATATATATTATATTTTGATTAGAAATAATTTTTTTAAATAATATGCCAGTTTG
Organism: Oxalis stricta; assembly: GCA_024708375.1. Classification (NCBI taxonomy): domain Eukaryota; kingdom Viridiplantae; phylum Streptophyta; class Magnoliopsida; order Oxalidales; family Oxalidaceae; genus Oxalis; species Oxalis stricta. The sequence goes on along the minus strand of JANIEQ010000898.1, from coordinate 8,802 downwards.
AATAGGAAAAAGAATATGTGTCTGTTTTATTTAAGAATAGAAAATAAAATATAATGAATTTTAATTAGGAAAAATTATTTGATTAGAAAATTAGAAAAAATATATGTGTATTATAATTTTATTAAGAATAATATTTTAAATAATAGATAGGAAAAAATTAATGTGATAAATTATAATTCTAAGTCGAAATTAATTTAATAATAAATGATATAGAAATACATATATGTCCATTTTAATTACGATGAATGAGAATAGAATTTAATAATCTCTAATTAAGCTCAAAGTTTTAAAATAAATATGTAATTACTATTCGTTAATATAATACTGTGTTATATTGATTAAGTAAAATTTTCAATTCAATTTGTAATTGGAATAGATTTAAAATTAAAAGTAATTGGTAGAATTTTATTAGAATCGTTATGTTTTTATTGTATTTTGATTTTCTAATTAAAATTGGGAAAAGATAATATCATTGATTTAAAATTATAACTTGAAATCTAATTAAATTCAAAAAATTTAAAATATATGTGTCAAATTACTATTCGTTAATAAAACATCAATGTATCGAATGTTGATTTGACAATAAAATTTATAATTAAAATAAATTTAAAATTAGAATAATTTGAACTGTTGTATATAAAATAAGATGGATCAAGTTGTTAATATGGAATGTTTTCGGGTGGCTAATAGTGTTATATATAACTGAAAAAATGTTATAAGAGGGGAAAAACAAAAGCAAGCTTTTAAAAGCAAAAAAACAAGAACTTCTATGCCAAAAAAGTTGACTACCTAAATTAAATGAAACCATTTGTTTGACTAATAGTTTTGATCATTTTGACCATTAAATTAGTCCAAAAATATAAAAATTTTCAAGTCGATTTGCCCTTTACCAACATCACAAAAAAAGACTCGAACAAATTAAAAAAAGGAATATATAATTATCCTTTTGCATAAAATTAATTGCCTAATTGTACTAAATTAGCGACATATTGACGGTGTCATGATCAACTTTTATTTAGGTGTACATTAAAAGTATTTTGATTTTTTAGGGTCTAGAAAAATGCTTAAAAGTTCCTAAATCAGGAGTCCTAATACACTTTGATGTGAAATTAACTTGAAGGCCATCATTGTGTTGGAACCCTCGACTCGCCTATGGTCAGATTATGCTCTGACCCCCGGGAAACGGATCGAAATCTGTTTGAATCGGATTTTTCAAGACGACTTCGGTTCACCCCAACTCGGATTCAACATTGTATTGAATAATGATCCTTTCATAATTTTGAATCATGCTAAACGCAGTATAGGAACTACTTTTTGTGTAATAAGTTCACCAATTTATTGTAATTAAAAAAATCTGCTATATATTCATTTTAAAATTAATTTAAATTTATTTTAAAATTATTTGATCTCATAAATTTATAAATTCAATTATTATATTTAAAATTTGAATCCACTTAAATTTTGATATTAACTTTACCACTGATTAGACGGTTTTCAAATATATTGAAATTGACCGTTAAAATTCGGTTTAGAAAAATAAAGTGCACCATGAACTATCGGTTTCATACCAAAACCACTCATGATCACATCTATTATTGTATTTCTTTTTATTCGTCCAAATTCTTGTGCTATGCTAATCCTGATGGCCATTTTGATCAAAATCTAGAAGGAAGATTGTAATTTAGAAACGTACATACTTTGACTGAACTGTGTTTTCTGTTTCTTAGTAGAGTTGTCGTTAATTTGCACAGTTTGATTCGGACACAATAAACTTAATAAATAATATTCCTATATTTCTAAAAAAAAAAAAAAGAAACTGACGGACCTTCTTTTATTTTCTAATTAATGGTAATGTTTTTTTTTTCTAAGGATATTATCCTTTTTGGTTTCCAATCTACATCTCAGTATATATTACATTTCATGTGTCGTTATGATGTATCGCACACCCAATAGCTCGACTTTCATAATTGAGGAAGGGATATGTGTACTAAATCGATTTACAATTATAAATTAATTTACTAAGTTAGCAGGAAAAATATATTAATCATGATTAGACACAATTGTGAAACATTGGTATTGAATATTGATTAATTAATAACTCCATCGTCACATAAATGAAAGTTCAATTCAAATAATTTACTTGTAAACATTCACATATACTATCTCCATCCTTAAATCTAAATTTAATTCAAATAAATTCTTATGAAATGTGACAATTAATTAGAGATGGAGGGAGTATATGATAATTGATATGTTTAACAACATTTTAGGTAAATGGAATACTTAAGTTAGAAAAAAATGTTAATCATGGGTTATGGTATTTTTAAGTGTTAATTGTGGCAACTTAAAAAAAATGTTAATTTTGGCTTGGGAATGGCAAGAGAGTAGATTTGCATATGACGTGATCTCTCGACAAACCAACCTTGTTTCTGGGCACCGCCCCGACTAAGCCATTATTTTATGCCCAAAGTATATTATAATCACATTAAAGTGGTGCTTAATGCTTTTGAATAAAAAATAAATGCTTTTGAATGTTGCTTCGATCATCCCTTACGAATTTTAGTAACTTAAATTTATCCTTCAAAAAAATATATAACTTACTCTGCGAGATCGATAATTTCAGTACCTTGTTCAAGAACGGTAACCGAAAATTCAACGGCGTTAACTGAATTATTAGACCAAGGTTTTTATACACGCCAATTGATTTATGAATTCAAAAAAAATTCAAAAAAATTTTGCTCAATAAAATATAGATATGCAAATATTCTGATTCTCACCCACATATATTGTCTTTAAATCCTTTGATTCGGGGGTTTGCTTTATCATCTTGTGAATCACAACACATACCATGAATCCAACATCTTATATAATTCTAGATGTAAAAATTAAATCATGAGAACTCTTTTTTGATTAATTTGTTACGAACTATCCAGCCACCTAATTAGAATTTGCTCTATCATAAATCAAACTATTATTAGGTCACGTTTTGGGAGGAATTTGATGTTGATTAAATCATAGGGAGGTGCCGACTTGGTATGTCGATGTAACATGAGTGTACACTACTTAACATCATAAATATCAGATCAGTTATCAGTATATGGATATGATATGGGAGCTATAAAAAATAATCAATATTTTATATTTGTATATATAGTGCAATTTTGTATGATTCGATACTTTTCATGTCGAAAAATCCAAATGAAGGACCGTGATATGCAATCTGCGAGACTCACACAGTTGCATTTTGTCTTCTTTTAGTTGTCTTCGTCATCCTAATTAAACAATATAGATTAATCCGGCCTCAATTACATTGTGGCACTTAAAATTATTTGGCCTGCCTATTTATGTTTTAACAATTTAATTAAGCAGTTTTCCAAAAAAAAAAAAAAAACAAATTAATTAATTAATTAAGCACACATATGTCTTATACACGTTATGCCATTAATTATTTCGGAAGCAGGCGTATATATGTTCTGTATCTCTATCTGCTTAAACGTATTTTCATTTTCAGTTATACCAAAAAAAATTCTATTTCAGTTATTTCTACCCAAATACGATAAAGACTGTCTATGTTTCAAGGCCTTTTTTCTTTCACAAATATTTCGATGTTAAGAAAAATAGTTTAACTCAAGTTCAAAAGTATATTATTCTCATTAATTCTATACAATCCTTTTATTTTATTTGTTTTGGACTACAAATACTCCCACCTTCATAAAAATTCGACCCCATAACTTTAAGAATGAAACCCGTATCGATAAGTTATTAGTTCAACGTTTATTTCCAATAAGGTCTATGGATAGAAATTCTGAGAAAACCATATAATTAATATTTCTCAAATGAACAGATATATAATTATATAGAAAAAGTCAACTCTATTATCTCATACCACCCCCACACGTCACGGTTTTCCTTGAGTGAAAAAATAAAAAAAATTATAGTTTAATTTAAATATAAAATAAATAAATAAATTTTTTGTTCTACTGATCAGGTTCTTTCTTTATGTTTTATTTATTTTTTTAGGTTGGTTTTAGCAGTTGATGGCCTCCATTAACAAGAAAAACAAAGAAAGCCTCCTCCATCACACCTTCGAGCTTTACGCAATTCACGCTCCTTTCTTCAGAAAACAGAAACCATTCGTCAGTTTTTTCTTTTCCAAATTTTAACTCTTTTTTATATAAATGCAAATTCTTTTCTTTCGTTTCCAGTAATATTTAATTTCCGTTTTTTTCAATATTTTTCCCATATTTTTTACTCATCCAGATGAAACAATCTTAAAGAATTTGCCTTTTTCTAATCCATCAGAGGTATGTATGTACGTTACATAGCCATGAAGTTATCTCTTGCTTTTCTTCTTTGGATTGCTTCATTTCATGTATTTCATATATACATTATTAATTTTTTATCAATTAAATTTTCCTTCAATATAATTTGAATATGAAATTTGAATGTTTTATTCTTAATAATGATTTTGAATTTGAATGTTTTTGTTTTTAATAATTTTACTTCCCTGACATCGTTAGGGTATTGAGGAAAAAATCCATCCAGATTATATAGATGGTCAATAGTTGCAGAAAGAAAATATCGGTCACATATAATTTTCATGTAGAAGACGATGTATCTTAGACTAATGCTATATGGGTAAAGTAATATTACGACGATAACTAGCGTTGATGACAAATTTCAAGGATAGCATAATTAGGTGTTTGATAAATAGCTAAAATCGTGTTGTTTTATTTTTTTATGAATAATGGGTAAAATCGTGTTTAGTTTTGCTAGCTAGATATGACTAGAGATTTGAATTGAAATGAAAATTAGGAATCTTAATTTTGTATATAGTTCATGCTAGGATTTTGGGAACCTGACAAATATAGGGACATTTTATGTAGCCATCTATGTCTTGCCTATTTACTATTTTTATTTTTCCCATTTAAATGTAAATATATAGAAGGAGGATTTCTTTTCGAGTCAAGTTTATGTGTATCAAATTTAATTCTTCCGGTTGAAATATAATTAATCTAAGTCAAACATACTTTGTCCCATGATCAGTGTATAGTTAGTAATCCAATTTAGTTTGAAATTTGTGCTAATGATTCAAGACTTTTTCGCATGCAGTTGCATTATTTGTTTGTTAGAGACTTGTAAATTATTCTTACACGATCAGGATTCAATAGTATATTGCGACATTTTCATCAATTGATCAGTTAATGTGCAGGTAATTATTACAAAAGATTGATTTTTCTCATGGCTACAACTGCAAGAGACGCCACCACTACAACTGCTAGTGGTGGCTCAGTGAAAGAAAAGAGAGGTACATCTCCTTCAAATTTGTCAAAGACACCTGTTTCGACTTCTCGGACACCAAACAAGTACCTTAAAAAAATCAGTTTCAACCACCGGAAGAAGTACTTCTTCCGATCGGAAAAGTGAAATCTCCACAATCAGCTCCAGCTTCATCCAAAAACAATGTACCAAATTATTTGAAGTCCACAGCTTCCTCCAAAAAATCCACAATTGACACAATTAATAAGACAAATTCTTCTTCTTCAAGTACTAATAACCTTCAAAGAAGAAGGTCATTTGATAAGCCTCCATCAGCGACACGTGTCGCGAAAGCAATAGCATCTCCAGGCCGTTCAAGAGATAGAATGATTCCTGCTAGGTCATCGTCCTTTACTCCCAGGACTACTACTACACTAACATCTTCTAGTCATCATCCAAAGTCGTTTTCCAAAACGCCTATGTTGAAATCTCAAGGAGCAAGTTCTTCATCATCCTCTAAGACCTTGAAGAAAAGTGTTAGTGCCATTACTACTAAGAAGGAGGCTTCAAAGAAATTAGTCTCAGGTACTCGAGGAATTGAACCTAAGAAGAAGCGTCAACCCTTGGTTGGAGAATTCAAAGACGGTGATGAATCCGGTAAGATTAATTTTATGTTATAAATACTAAATTAGGATACATATCTAATTAGGAATTACTACAAATTAAACAATAACTTACTAAATAAGAAGTCTCTAATGAAAAGTTGTCGAGATTGATTGATCTATCCAAAAAAATAATTTAACTCATGCATATCTTTATTAGGAAGGGCTACATTTTCCTCGAGTTTTTTTTTTTTTATATACATATATCACTAATTTTACCTTTGATCGATTATTGTCCTCCAACAAAAAATCTAGTGAAAGCTTCGAGTGAGGAATTATTGGCTGCTGCTGCTCATGATCAAGAATCCGGCACAGAAGAAGATAACCTGATTACAAAATCCAGTGACATACTCTCAGTTGCAACATCAGAAGATATAAATGATATTCAGAGTACTACTCATGAATATAGCACTGATCATGAAGAAGGTACAATAGATCATAATTATGAGACTAATAGTGAATGTACTATTGACCACCCTGAAGTTGAAATCGAAACCGAAACGGATGAGGGTAATTCAGTCAATATCGAAGATCATTCGGAAATCGAGGTTTCAGTTGAAGATGATCATGAAGTTAAAGGAAAAGAATCCGATAGTGAAGTCGTCGAAGACACAGGCGAAGTAGAAGCTTCCAAGGACAATGTTGAAGAAATTAAAGGCGACGTCAAATTGGAAGAAGACAATGTTAAAGATTAACAATGACGATGATGATAATGACAACAATAACGATGATGATGATAATAATAAAGATAAAGATAATGTTAAAGATGGTGAAGAAGAGAAGAGAGGAGAATATTGATGAAGTAACGGGAGTAGTATTGGAAGAAGTAAAAGCACCACCACCATCGGAGGAAGTTCGAGTCGAAGGATGTCATCTTCATCTTCATCGTCATCGGCGAAATATCAAGGTAAGAGAGAATCACCACCGGCACCATACAATGCTGTGATTGAAGAGACAGCAAGTAAGCTACTTGATAAAAGTAGGAAGAACAAAGTGTTAGCACTTGCTGGTGCATTTTCAGACTGTCATTGACTATGAAACTGCTTCTAATAACTCTCCACATAAACCCTAACTCTCTCTGATCTCTCTCTCATTTTATATTTTACAATGGAGGGTTGCCGATTGCATATATATTTTTCCTTTTATTGTTCAATGTTATAATTACATGTATGTATGTATGTATTTTTATTTGCCTATTTTTTCCCTTGTTTTGGTATGTACATATATGTAATTCATATATATCATACGTACATTTACATTCATTTGTCATATTGATTGTCTTTATTCTAGTACGTACTTCAGTGATATGACTTTGGAAATCTTAATAAAATATTATATGAGTACCAGTGAAATTTTAATTTATTGACATAGATGATAAGTTGAAGACGAAATTCAATCTATTTTAAGCTAAATTAAATATTTATTTTTAGATAAAATAAAAAAATCTAAAAAGCGGGAGTAACAAATAATATGAACAGAAATTTTGATCTATGAACTACTATTGAACTATGTTTTTGATGTTATCCTATTGAACTATGTTGTATGATGAATTGATGAAGATGAACATTTATCTCCCCATCAGATATAAATAAACTAGATAAAAATAAGAAGAGAGTATATATACTGCCTCAATTAATATTGAACAATGAAGATAAATCAAAACTCCATTTATTTTTGGATACAAATTACAATACTTATTCTCGAAAAGGCAAATTAAATTCTTATCCTAAAATTCGTAACACAGGAAATAACAAAATTTCTAAATACCACTATCAAAAAAAAAAAAATCTAAATACCATACTAATAAATCCATGGACAAAATCAAACAACAATAACAAAGTTGAGAAATAAAATCCAACCAAATAACCGAAGATATATATCGAATTCCAAGGAGCGGAAATGAATCTAATTATTAATTTATAGAGTTGTAGTAATGCATATATGGTCTTCAACTCTGAAAACTGTTGACTCGGCAATACCTTAGCTCCAAAGAATCTTGCCTTTCATACTTAAGATGTCGACGAAAATTAGAAATAAATAGTTTTGGTCCCTCTACTTTGGAAATTAGACTCTACAAGCTCTAATATTATCTTAATATTTGAAGTTCAATAAATCTTGGACAATGTGATATTTTTTGATATTATATCTTGGACAATATATGGCATCTATACTAATATAATTATAATGATTACATGCTAACCTTCATCTAATATTGTGTGACATTTTCCCTAAAAAAAAAAAAAAAAAAACTATTGTGACATTTAGCATAATATGAGATTATAACTATTTCTTTCCATTCCATGACTGACAGAAATATTCATTTTCTTTTGGGAAAACTGAATCATCTCGTGTAAAAACATGTAGCCCCCTAATACTGGATGAGTTAATACTACTAGTTTATGTCAAAATAAAGTAAGTTGGGACTCCACTCTATATTTCTCAAAATATGGTGGAGTTCGAGTGAAGGTTCCAGTGTTAAAACGAGAGGGACCAAGTCGTTTGAATCCATAGCTAAAGATGATGTACATGTTTTTTCCTAGTTACAATAAATGTGTTATTATTATTATTATTATTATTATTATTATTATTATTTTATTATTAACAATAATTACATGAAGTCAGAACAAGGCAACCGAACATACTATCTGGACGCCCACTCCTTCTAGCGATATGAAAATCTATCTTAATGAAAATGTGAAGAAAGAGGCTCGCGCTCCAACATCAGAGTCGAGGAGAATTCTCGAAAACGCTTGAACAATATAACGGCACCGTCTCAATTCCGCATAAATATGAGAAGAAGGGTATCTGCTTTCTCTCGTTGTACAATTCTTGGCCATGACACTTGTGAGCGCTATGTACACCGTCCAGGGACCAGTGATAG
>JANIEQ010000896.1:0-10294 GCA_024708375.1 Oxalis stricta | reverse complement strand
ATAGAAGAAGGGTTTGACTCTTTTTGTAAAGGGATCTCTCCATATGGACCATATTGGGATAATACGTTAGGATACTGGAAAGAGAGCTTAGAGGATCCAAACAGGGTCTTATTCTTGAAATTTGAAGACTTCAAAGACAACACCGTTTTTCATGTTAAGAATTTGGCTATGTTCTTAGCCCGACCTTTCTCTCATGAAGAAGAAGGAGATGGGGTGATACAAGAGATCATAAAGTTATGTAGTTATGAGAGTATGAGCAATCTAGAAGTAAATAAGAATGGAGATTACCTCGCAGCAGACGAAACTCAGTATTTTTTCAGGAAAGGTACTATCGGAGATTGGAAGAATCACCTGACACCGGAGATGGGTGATTGTCTTGACCGGATCATTGAAGAGAAATTAAAGGGTTCTGGATTGACTATCTGAATCATCTTGTAATATACATCAAGAACAAGAATACTTTGTTGGATTATGCTTGTCCCAAGTGATCTGTGAACTTTTTTTTTAAGTTCATCTATCAATAATGTTGTTTTGGCCTTTTTGAAGTCAGTTAGAAATGAATAGATTGTGCTGTTTATATACATTTGGGTGTATATCCAAGGTAAGTATCATGAAATGATTGTCTATGGAATAAAATTAGTATCTATCTTACATAATTTTTTTTTTTTTAAGTAATACTAATAGATTTCATCGCAAATCCTGAGAAGCTGCGGGATGAAGGGTGGAGGGTAAGTTTACTTTCTTATTACGTTTTAGATTAACTAATGCATGGGCGAGACGTGATTATCCCCTATTCATCTTAATAAGAATATTCTTAGACTTGATTGGCTAACTGGAAATATAAAATACTCTCTTCCGTCGCAAAATAAATGCAAATTTTACATGCAAATTGCATTGAAAAATTTGCATCTATTTTGTGATGGAGTTAGTATAAGTTTGACTTTTGTAAACCATCTTAATGGAACTTTGTGGGGTGCACAGATCTATCTAATGTATATGTTGGGAATCTACCAGGTTGTATGAATAATTGTCGATAAATAAGTGTAAATTGGGAAAATTGAGATCATATAACTTTTTATAATTTTTTTGATTTTGTTAGGATCGAAAAATAAAAATGTCAATAGAACGAACTATGTATATTTCTATGCATCTTATATAGACAATAAAAACCTAATTGAGTCGTGCCATTGGTAGGAAAAAACAAAAGATATGATTCTTTTTAGTAGTTCAAAAAGGTACGTAGGACTCTAGGATTTTGTTTCCTAATTAAATTAGCAAAGGGTTCGTCTCTTGGTTTTCTGATTGGAGTCGAATTAGAAGTGTACGTATTATATGTGGTCTCTCCTTGTTGTCTATGTATATATATATGAGTAAATCAAAGGTGAAACGGAGATGGAATCGAATCTCGAGCAAAGGTCTAAACTCTAATGCAAGACGAGATAACGGATTTCGAGGGCTACTGAGATTGATTCAACCAACGTATGTCTACAAACAACAATTCCGTGAGTTTTCTTCCCCTGATTCATCAAGAAAAAAGAAATAAATCTAAACAAAGTGGAGGATATAGACTCTTTTTCGTGGTGTGGGAGACGTCAATGGAGGACTTCAAAAGTGGAAGAATGTGAAAAGTGGAACAGAGGCTAGAACTCGGGAAGGAAAATCTAAACAAAGGCTACAACTCAGGAAAGTCTAAACTCTAAACAAAGCTACAACTTGTCACAAGAATGGCTACTCGCCGAGTAGTACTCAGGACACCTTTACTAATAACAATATTTTGGTCCCTGATCTTTCATATCAAGATTATTTAAGCTCCTTTTCATCATTTTCACACTATTTATTAGTGATGTAATATTTTTTGATTAGTGGCTCAATCTATTATATATCTATATTAGTCTAGGAAAATTACTATCCAGAATATTATTAATCTTGAACTAAGTTTGTGATCTAAATTTTGATCTTGGAATATCAAATATAATAATCGTGAGAGAGTTTAATACTAGTAATTTATTGTTTACCCAACATTTTTTTATAGAAATTTCCATTACAAACTACATACGCAAAATCCGCTCGCCTACAGTATGAACTCATGAACTCCCAACAAAAAAAAAATACCTAACTATTAGAGTTACGATCTAGTTGGCACACCCAACATAAAGCTGCTTCTTTTTTTGAACAACGCTTCCCTTCTAAATAACGTACACTATATGATATTATAATTGTTGTGTTATTGAAGAAGACAGAAAAGTACAGCTGTAGATCCAAATATCGAATAATTCAAAACTCTAGGAATAAACAAATCTAACTTCTTTTTTCTGTGAGGAATAAATTAAGCTTGTAGTTTAATTGTACGTCACGATATAGATATTTGACTAATTGTAATCAAATTAAGTTGGATTTGTTTAAGCAACAATTTCTTCGAAAAATCACCTAATTAACACATTAATTAAAATAGTTAGTTGATCAAATTCACATGCAATATGTATAAATTTTACTTTCCTCTGCCATAATGTGATCAATTCAAAAACACATTTTGACTAAACTTCTTTTTCACCAATGTGCAGGTCTCATTACAGTGAAAGATTGCTTCTTTCCGAAAAGTACTAAAGACGAAGAAGAAGAAGAAAAAGAAATCGAGAGATGCTACAAAGAGATACGATGAGATGATCTCAGTCCTTCCGAGAGGAAAAAGTTTGGTTTCTGATGAGAAGTGTCTGGTTCATTATGGAGGATTTTAGTTTTATCCCTACTATGGATTTGAAGGAATGATGTGGACTCAAGAAAAATTTAAGGCTAAACCTAGTGATGTTTTCTTGATGACCAGTCTAAAATCAATCAGTACAACCTGGCTTAAAGATCTTATTTTCTCAATAATGAACCAGAAACCAACATTTCAATTTCTCATCTGATCACCCTCTCATTACTCATAACCCTCATGACTTAGTTCCTTTCTTGGAGCTCAAGCTAGTTAGGTCACTTCCAATAGGAAACTCTGAAATCCTCCTTCTCCACGAATTTTTGTGTCTCACATACCATACAATCTATTGCCAAAAAGCATGATGCGTTTTAAGAAAAATCATATATCGATAAATTAATGCATCGCTTAAATAATAAATTTCTTCTAATTAATCATATGTGAATTTACAACTCGTTAAAATAATAAATTTCTCGGTCCAAACTTACAATGATGCGTTTATTTGTTTGTCATCGTGTTGGATCTTCTGCTAACTAATCATCTGTGAATTTATGCGAGATCTACGTTTTTTTGTTGTTTGATAATCAGATCTGGTTCCACCTTCTTGGCGATTTTCGAGGTGAGAAATTAGCTCCAGATTTGTGTTGCATGCGTTTATTTGTTTGTCATTATGTTGGATCTTCTGCTAATTAATCATCTGTGAATTTATGCGTTTATGTAGATCTGCATGATGTTGTTTGATAATCGAGATCTGGTTGTAGTGTTTCGTTTGGAGAAAACTTTATCTGATTTTGTTAATCGAATACTGCAAATTCACGTTGATATGATGAAATATGAGAGTAGAAGTTGAGTCTTTGATCCATAATATGTTACTTTCTGAAAATATGTAATCTATATCAATTTGATATGTTGTTGTTTGTTCAATCATAGATTAATTATTGGTAGTATTAACAATTTCTAGATTGGTAATCGGATGGTGTCTCATTTCTTTTATCAAATGCTGCAAATCCACGTTGATATGACGAAATATGAGAGTAGAAGTTGAGTCTTTGATGTTATGATCATTAGATTTTCTTATGTTTTCCATAATCAGTTTGATATGCTATTGTTTGTTCAATCACATATTAGTGGTAGTGTAAACAGTTTCTAGATTGGTAATCGCTGATTTTTTTTAGTATTGCGGGCAGCATTCCAGGCTAGCTTTTGAAAATTGGCTACTACTAGAGGTAACCTATTTTACCTGTCTCTTCTTGCTTGTAGTTCATTTTTTTTAAGTGGTTAAGACTTAAAGACTACAAATCCGATTACCTAATGAATGCATATATGGACTTGTGTGATAGAGTTTGAAGTATGATTTTGTGTAGTCTCGAATGTAGTTTAATTTGGATATGCTATTTTCTATTAATACCAGTTAGTAGTTGATAAGATGTCCATTTCGACTCCAAAATCTAGTTCGAGGAGGGAGGTTTGCATAAGTCATTATAAGGAAGATCCAGATTTATGTGGGACTTTAAGACGTACTCCACATGTCAAACACGGGGGGGGGGGGTGGAGCTATGACAGTCCAATACAAGGAATCCACATTATTACGAACGGACCTGGGCTCTAATATCATGATAAAATGTCTAACTCAACTTCCAAAAGCTAACTCAATGAGGAGGTTCCCAAATTGATGTGGGAGTTTAAGAGTAGTGTACTTGTACTAAATGGCTTTAGTCTTCTTTCTTTTGTGTGCTATTGAGTGTGTCTATGTTCATTATTCTGTATTGAGTCGCTTTTTTGTATGATTTCCATGCTTTCATGATCTTTCTGACGGCCAGAGAGTAGTCTCTTTTTGGCCATTTTCTACTTTGCTTCATGCCAAGTACTTGGTCCACATGGTTTTAGCAAAAATAATGATAGCTGTGTTAGGCACTTTTTTATACGGTGCATAGTACTTTTCTTAAAACCTTTGTGGTATATTGTTATGTTTGATGTGCCCTTCATTTCTTCTTTTATGTCTTTTGTTGATAGGGGACAAAAATTAATCTGAAGTCAAATTTTCTTGATTCAATCAAAGAGTTGGTCGAAGATATCAAAGCTGACAAGAAATCTCCTCTTATGGAGGCTGCAATCAAAGCTGCCGACGAGGTTGCTCTTGTTGATGAGCTCGAACTCGATGCTGAATGCGAACTCCAATGTTGCTGAGGAAGGTATTAAAACTTTTAAGGAGGATGCTGCTAAAGGTTCTGAGGAGGGTGCAAAGGCTGAATTCAGAAGGTATTAATATGCTTAATAAATCTTCTATGTATTAATAAATATTCTATGTATCTCAGTATTCTCATTCAAATGCCATTTTCTACTTTGCTTCATGCCAAGTACTTGGTCCACCTGGTTTTGCAAAAATAATGTATCTGTGTTAGGCATTTTTTAAATGGTGCAGGGTACTTTCCTAAAAGCTTTGTGGGCTATTGTTATGTTTGATGTGCTCTTCATTTCTTCTTCTATGTCTTTTGGTGAAAACGTAATTATGTCCATCCCGAATAAACTCTGTTAATTAATAATATCATTTACTTACAATTATAATTTGATTCCTAGTTAAACTTCATGACTTGCAAATTGTTGATGTCTCTTCACTGGGCTATGGATTCTATGAGGTGTGTCGATTCCGATCTCTGGCGTTGGGAGCTTCGAGAAAGGATCACGCTGACGGCGGTATAAATATTCATCTCAGAGTACATCAGATTATGCCGGTTTCTGCTTCCGGTAAACTTCATTGGCGCACGATAAAAAAATCAAGTATAATTGCATTTCATGCTGAAGAAGAGAAATGGAGTATCATCACATTACCTGTTTAATGACCTTGGAATTTATCATGACCTGCAAATTGTTGATTACCAAGACATGCTTGCATTGAGTGTGATGAAGAGACATGATAATACATGTGATTATTGTTTGGAATTGTGGGTTTATTCATCACAAAATTTGTGGATTGAGAGACCTGAATCCATTAGCATTGAACCTAGAATTTTTTTATAATCCGTTATCTGATTTTTACAACCGGCTCGAATTCTACAAATTTAAGGAAGGGGTTAAAAGATTCAAAGAACTCAAGGTTGATGTTAATCCTAGATTCATTTTTCCTTTTGAATCAGATTTTGAGCGGATTACTTTGAACGGAAGTCAAAGGAAATGAGAAGAAGAAGAAGAAGAAGAATGCCAACGCAACAAAAGATTACGGCTTTTTAGTTTATTCTTTCGATAATTAGTTTGGATGTGTTTTTCTCCCACTCAACGAGGAATATACCCGTAAACTGTAGTCCTCGTTATATATACAATTTTTTTCTAGCCCGCACTATAGCATATATTTCTATATTTTTACTGTACTTAACTAGTATTTATGTAAAAGAATATAACTCCCCATATAGCTCCCCGAGCTTATATACCGATCCATCCATGCTCCTGCACATATACTTAAAAAAATTTTGGTTCTGGCCCTAAAAAATCTAGAGATAGCAAAGAGTAAACGGAGAGATGCTGCAAATACAAAATGATGCTCTCTCAGTCATTCCTTATAAAAGAAAAAGTGTAACTGGTTTCTTCAGAAAGATGTGTAAAATTGAGATCATATTTTCTTCTAGAAGCTCGGCTACTTTGGTATAGGAAGTTTCAATTAGTTAGAATTTCGGAATATAAAAAAGTCAACGAAACGATCGAGCTATGTATACTTGTATGTATTTAAGGGTGCAAGAATTCTTCCTCCCATGTTTTGACTTTTAAATAGTTAATTATATATCTATATCATGTTGTCTTTATTTATGATAGTTAAAATTTAAATTCAACTTGTCCATTGGGACAAAAAAAATTATATTACTATATAATGATCAAGTTGTATAGTGTCTTAAACATATATGTAATGGTTACATTATGGACTTAATTGATCATTTCTTCTTCCTCCTCCTCTTTTACAATGCCTGACTTGTCGATCATGATCTTCTTTTTCTTCCTAGTCATTTTCACAGCGGGTCTCATTTATGTACAAGAAACTTGGTTCCCAAAAAAATCTAGAGACGGCGAAGAAGAAATCGAGAGACGCTACAAATACAAAAGGATGCTCGGAGTCCTTCCTAAACAAAGAAGTTTGGTTCCTTCGGATAGGTTCATGGTTCAATATGGAGGATTTTGGTTTCGGCCCACTCATGACTTCGAATCGATGATGTATTGTCAGAGATTACTTCAAGGCTAATCCTAGTGACGTTTTCTTGACTGGAAATCCACAATCTGGTAACACTTGGCTTAAGGCTATTGTTTTCTCTATACGAAACCGAACTGATTTTGATTTCTCATCTTATCGTCATCCCCTACTCAGTCGAAGTCCTCATGACTTAGTTCCTTTATTGGACGTCGAGCTTTGTAGGCGAGACCACAGAGTTGATCGAGTTTTTGGCTCTCATACACCTTATAGTCTCTTGCCACAAAGCATTATAGATTTAGGATGTAAGATTGTCCATATTTGCAGGGATCCTAAAGATGTGTTGGTGTCCACGTGGCACTTCTTGAACTCGCTGTGTCGACTAGAGGGATTCCAAGACGTGTCATTAGAGGAAGCATTTTCCTTTTTATGTTATGAAATCACTCCGTTCGGACCATATTGGGAGAATACATTAGGATATTGGCAAGCAAGCTTAGAGTCTCCGAATAGAGTATTGTTCTTGAAATATGAAGATATGAAAGAGAATCCCATTTTTCAGGTCAAGAATTTGGCCAAGTTCTTGGATCGACCTTTCACTCGTGAGGAAGAAGAAAATGGAGCGATACAAGAGATGATAAAGTTGTGTAGTTTTGAGAATTTAAGCAATCTGGAGGTGAATAAGAATGGAATTTACCGTGACCAGAGTAAAAAACAGAGTATTCTTCAGAAAAGGTATTGCTGGAGACTGGAAGAATTATCTTACGCCGGGAGAAGGGCGATCAACTTGATCGGTTACGGAGATGAAACTAAATGGAACAGGTCTGACGTTGTAGGTTCGACTTTGCGAACCATCTTATTTTTTCAGTTAGATTAATTTGTACCGATTTATGGCTTCAATATTGTTGTTTTGGGGTGATTTGAATTCAATTTGAAGTTCACTACACATTCATATATTCAGTATTGAGCAAAATGGGATGTGTAATGTCTTCTAGTTAACAAAAGAGAGAATGTATCTTGCATTTCAAGTTATATATTCAACAACTATAATTAAAGTTAACTTGTTACATTAGCATCAAGTATGAGACCTAACTAGCTCTAATAGTATCAAATATCATCACTAATTAAGGGCCTAATTTACTTATCTTAAATAAAAGGGCCTAATGTAAAAATTCTTGCAAGCTAGGTATCTCTGAAATGATTTTTTTTTAGTATCTGAGAACAAAGGAAAGAAGACGCAAACCTTGCTCTGACAGCAGCAGAGAGTGATTCTTCGTCTCGCTTTGCTCTTGCCTTCACCACAGAAATAACATAAGCTTCTCTGGCTTCTTCCATTCTTTGTGTTTCCTCATCATCCAACTCATCCTATTCAATCCTAAAAATAGTAAAAAACTGGCCAGAGTTTGATAACTCGAACGCAAAAAAGAAAGTGGATATTGAGAGCTTACAATATCAGAAAGGCAATCCAGCATATATAGTTTGACATCGTAGTGTTCAGAATGAATAGTAGAATCGTTCTTCGTTAAGCCTTCAAAAAAACGCATAATTGAAGAAATATCTCCCTGAACAGAGTCTAACTTTTTCTTGAAGCTTCTCAACTTTAGAACTTGATGTCTTGATGTTTTTACTTGCCAATGTAACTTTTCAAGGGCGGCTTGCCTGTCCGGCGAGCTTAATCTAAGACGAGAAATATGTTTTTGTCATCAGCATTTTGATTTTTGTTGATACATAAGAACCTAAATAGATATAGAATAGTACATAGGGGACTAAATCTAAGACAAGAGCAACAATCGAAACCATTTGCATCAAAACACCATTATTACAAATCAATCAATAACGTCAAATTCTTTCACTATATTGCGAAATGAAACAAAACCCAAATCAATTTACAGAGAGAGAGATACGATGAGGGATTGGACGAGAGGACGAGCTCGACGAGATCATTGAAGAGGACACGATCGAGGCTGGCTGTGGTGGAGGTCGACTCGGATTGAGTTCAACTGGTGAGGGGACGATTCGTCGTCGTCGTGATGATGACCCGATAACCACGAATTCAGGGTCGTCGCCGTTGAGACCCAAATGTTTGCGGGTCGAACATTTTACTTTCAGAACTTGATTCTTCAAAGTGAATGATCGGATTCAGAGAAGACTTGACCACGGCGAGCTTGCTTCCGAGCGTGGTCAAAGGTGGGAAAATCGAATTTGCCGACAAATATTGCCCCTCGGTTTTATCTTTTTACCGAAATGTATTTTTGTTTGTATCTAATAATCTGAATTTGTAACAATTTAGTCCCCATTCTTTATACCTGATACGTTTTGTGTGACAGAGTCCGATTGAAGAAATTGTCATGGAAAGAGAACCACTTTTAGGATTGGTTCCTAACGGTCAAGTTTGATCGTGATATATATAATTTACTAGAACTATTCATGACATACTTATACTTTATATCACAATTACTTATCATTTTTTTATATAAACTGTATAAAAATAAACGATAGAATAATTAGGGACATGAATGTCTACAAGACAAAGGAAGGTTAAGATTTTCTTAATAGCTGCACTAGCAAGTATTTTCTTTCATTAGGAAATTTTAGTTTCTTATAACAGTAGTGACTTATGTGGAAAAATTACTAGATAGGGAACCTCGCATGATTCGATTTTGTTTACGTGTACATTATTCAGAATCTGTTATGTTCTATTGAGTTGGAGAAAATTTTTTAAACCTATATGCGAGTCGAATTAATGCAGTATTCGTAAAATGCATTCATTTGATGAAGTGTTAAAAAAATTTTACATAGGAAGAGTAGAATTTCTAGTAAATTTTGAATCTACAAAGATGAAGAAGAAATATTCGTAATTCAAATTAGATGTATGTAAATTTTGACAAATTTAAAAAAATAATAATTATATTTTTTCATTATACCCTCACCACCTTCACCCTCATGCGTCCATGTATTTTCTCTCGCCCAATTTCACAATCCACATATCTCACTGTGAGGATTTTTAATGTATATAATTACTGATTATGTTGAAAAATAAAGCTTAAAAAGCGTATTTTTATATTGTATGAAATTTCTTTAGATTAGCGTCAATTTAGTTTGAAGGAGTAATATTTTTATACTTGAAGCATGAGTTAATTATGGTCAGTGATCAATCCATCTTATCACATTTGCTTTGTTATCATGTCCTGCTTGAGTTAATTATGAACAAAATTTCTGCATTTTTTTTTCCAAGAATTTCAATCTGACCCAAAATTTTATAGTTAGCAATTAAACCATAACTTGGAGAAAGATAACTCCAATAAAAATGGAAACTTGGAAAGAAAGCTATCATCAACTTCATCTTCAAGTTTCAGTTGCACCTCCAAGTCCTGGAAATGATATCTCCCTTCCGGCTCCACCATTAGCAATGCCAGCTCAGCATCACATTTTCT
>JANIEQ010000895.1:0-22716 GCA_024708375.1 Oxalis stricta | reverse complement strand
TGGGAAGTGCAACAACAACGAAAAGTAGTGGCATTGTGATGGTCAATCAATCCTGAATGTGTACAAATTGTTGCTTTTATTTTGAACTAGAGCCTGGAAAGAGACTTTGACGAGGTGTTGAGTTTGAAAGGTTAAGAAAGTGAGGAGAAGTGCACGCCCCATTGTTGTCTTGTCGTCTTCTTCTGTTCGCTTTAGCTATTTTATCTTAGCAGATATAAGCTCGAGTGTGTGACGATGGAGAGAGAGAGATTGGTGTATTTGATTTGGGCTTTGATGAGCCCATTCCGAAGAAGCCCATATAAGGCCCAATTTAAGATAACTTTTTGGGTCAGTTACAGATTTTGGTAAATTTGTGTTGATCCGAATGAACATTTTGGGACGTACAAAGCAAAGGAGCTATGTAAAAAAGTGTTTTATATAAAGAAAAGAAAATTCAACTATAACTTACTTTCTTGCTAAAGCTTTCATTCGTATCGACTAGCTAACATAACTTGTCGAACTTGACTTTCTGGAATTAAGATCATTCACTGAAGAGATTTGACGATCTATATTTAGTTTTTTAGGTCTCTTTGACTATCTTCACAACCAACGCCAGGACACCCTCGCTCCAACTCGGTTTGCCAAGATTTAAACGGGTTGAATTGGCCACAAAATTTTATATCAACAAAATTATACGTGTTTATATTAATTAATCAAGATTATAAAAATGATTAAAAGAGGAATGTGCAGTCTAAGTTCTACCTTTTTAAACTCAAGTGATAGAATTACATTTGCTTTTTGTAAGATCTAGAACTATATTCTAATCAGCTTCAACATATCAAATTTGATTACAATTCAAAAAAATTATAATAAATATAAGTAACTTGGATGAGTAATAAAAGAAGGAACTCCTATATGTTCAATAAAAAATTGGAGGTTGATAACACATAATTAGGTTAAAATTGGATTATAGATCATTCAAATGTAAATTTAATTAAAATAAAATCGTTCAGGCGTTTAATTAAAATAAAATCGAAATCCTCTGCATTAAAAACAGAAAAGATGGATCTTTTAATGTAATCTTTATAACATGCATTCAAATTACAAATCTAAATAATAGTTTTTATATCAAAAGGAAAAATGAAGAAAAGTTCGCACTATTTTTTTCTCGATATTTTTCATGCGTGGATGCCGATGAAAAAACCATCTTTAACATTTTATAAGGATTTCCTTGAAATTTGGTTTGACAATCATGATTACGCGACATAAGTTATCATGAAAAAAATCCTTTCTTCAAACTTTTACAACTGCTATACACACATCAAGCACCAATGCACCATCGCGATGCCCCGTTGACCGAGACGTCGAGAAGTTTTATTCAATTGATAACATTTTGAGTTCTCAAACATTCAAATCATCGATGAACATTCACACAATCGTCGAACGTAACAAAAATGAGGCCAAAATTTCCTAAGTGCTCAATCTTGAATAGTTGAATTAAAGTCGATGTGATTTGGAGTGCAGCTTTTTTTTTTCCAAGATCTATTCTGAGAGGTGATTAAAAGGTTAGTAGAGAATGGTCACATAATTTTTTATCTGATGTTTAAGAGTTCTGGAGATCAGCCATGGAGTTTTTTGGCGAGGTGTTTACGACGGGTTTTTTGGCGGTGGTGTTTAATAGTTTTGAGAATGATCAATGACGAAAATTTTATGAGGTGTTGAAGGTGGAGTTTTTTATGTGATATTTAAAAATTTCGAGAATCACGACGAAATTTTTTGGCGAAATGTTTAAGATGGAGTATTTTACGAAATCATTTACGAATGTGAAGAACTCCGCGATACGGAAAAAACTCCTTCTCGCGAAATGTTTCTGGGTTGGCTAAATGGAATAAATTTGGACATAATTTGTCAAACGTACAAACACTTGAAGCTTTTCTTTTTATTTTTTTATGGTTCGATTCTTAATTTGTATCAATTTAGATTAAATGAAGTAAATTTAAATATAATTTTGTCAAAGGTACAAACACTAGATTGGTCAACCGAACAGGAAATTGACGAAACCAAATCAAATCGAATTGATCAACTTGATTCGTCAGTGTTAAAAGAAAAAAATCGTTCCACCTTAATCGGTCCGTTAAAAAGAAAAAGATATACTGAACCAACCGAAGCTATTTAGACCAAATCCTCTTATAACTTGGACAGATATCAATTTCTTACTAAGGAAGGTTGTGTTGGCTTCCACCCCGTATTTGTTGGGGGCCTGAGCTTTGTAGTCCCCGGTCCAGACTCTGGCTGGACCAATGGTCCCAACTATTAAATGTAAAAGGGGCCAATCCATGCAGAAACATCTCACAACGTCAGCTTGGGTAACACGGTATCATTAAGTTCAAGACAAAAAATCTCAAAAACTGAATTCAGGGACGAGCCTTGTGAAGGAAATAGAATAGATGATCTCTATTGAATAATACTGTAATAAGGCTTAAAACACACTAAGCCTTTGAAACAGAGAAACAGACAATAGAAGTAGAGAGAAGAATAGATATTTTTGTGGTTCTGTAGTAATCTTATAACTAAGAAAGCGAGATCCAAGGATCAAAATAAACCATTGTTTAGCTTTTCTGCCTTGGAAATGTAATAAAAATATAAACTTTAGCTTGAAAAGTAAATAACAAAGGAGACAATGGAAAAGTGTAACAAAGGCTTTCTTCTTTCATTTAATGAACGGCTGCATACAAAAGAGTTTTTATAGTCTTACAATTCACGAAACCTTAGAGAAATTTTACCCTAACATGCCAATACAGCTGGCGGAAAGATAATTTTAACAAGAGCTACCATTGGCTCGTAAAAGGAAAAGCAGTAAAAGTAAAAGGATTACACTACAAGACAAACTTAACGGTTTCTTCTTCTTTGCTTCCACTTGAACCTTTGGCAGACTGTCAATGGTAAAACGCCTTCCAGGATCTCCAAACTTGTCGACCGCTTCGTTTAGTGACTTCCAGGATTGTTGTGGCATTTCGTCGAACAGATAGTATGCAGCATCAAGTTTGCTTGCATTTCAAGTTTCAGAACTCATCCGATTTCCAGTGCTATTTTCTTTAGTCTTCAGTCAATCTTCTGTATATTCTCGCAAAATAGGACTCTTCTAAGTTGAGTTATCCAGGCATTTGGAATACCAAGATAACTCAGGACTATTCGAATGATCATACCACAGGTTGTTACGTCTCATTCGACGACACCAAAGATTCAGCTAAATTACTCATCTACTTACACCAATATGATTGGACCATTAATTTGAAGTGCAGGAAAATATCAAAGTCCATAATTCTAACAGATTATTGACGAACCCTAATTACTTATAAACAGAAATCTTACCAATTTAAAGGTCGTTTTGTACTCTCCTCAGGATGGTGCTCAAAAACCCTTTGTTAATTGCATTTGTCGAGTTGTCATTGAACATCGATTTTAGATTGAAAGAATCCCTCACTGTTCAGCGTTTCGAAACCTTGGTTGCAGCAATTCCAGTATTGTCCGAGTCTTGACTTGCTTTGACCGCTCTGAACCCGGTTCGTTTGAAATGGTTCGAATCAACTCCACACTGAGTGAATACAACAGCTACTGTTGGCATTAATTTTCCTCGAGTCTCTGTCAAATTCTTGGTTCGAATCTGAGATTCAATTGGCTATATAACGATTTCTGTTAAAGCTCACAGTTTCATAGCTAAGATGAGTTTTGTCATTTCCGACAACTTCTTTCCTAATCAAAACCATTGGTTCGATTTTCGTCAATTTCAATTGAATCGGAACTCGAGTCAAAATTGGGATGAGTTTTGTCTGAAATCGGAATAGACAACTTCTTTCCCGATCGAACCATTGGTTCGATTTTCCGTCAAATTCAATTGAGTCAACTTCTGGGATGAGTTTTGTCTGATTGACAACTTCTTTCCCGATCGAACCATTGGTTCGATTTACGTCAAATTCAATTGAGTTAATTCTGGGATGAGTTTTGTCTAAGATCGACAACTTCTTTCCAAATCAAAACGTTGGTTCGATTTTCGTTAATTTCATGTTCAAAGCCCATGGGACAATCTACAGAGTAGATATTTTTATTAATCAACTGGTTAGATTCCAGCGATTCATGTTTACACAATAAGCATATCCGTCGATTACATTGTGGTTTTCATTGTTTGCACTGCACTCCCCAACATAGAAGTTTTTTTTAATTTCGTACTTCTCAGACCACAGCATTTTAGACTGACAGGCTTTCTTTTGTCTGCCAATATGAGTCCTCAACCTTTTCTTCAGGCTCATTCTCATCCTTCTTTACATCTTTTCCCAGCTTCAACAGCATTTGTTCTGCAATAGCTTCCACAAACCTCAATTTCACATTGCACTTTTTCCTTTTAATTTTCTGCTTGTTTCTCACAGAAGCCATCAAGTTCTCTATTGCTTCCAACGTTGTGGGTTTGCAAAACAACCATAGCGACACCTTGAAAGAATCATATATATAGCATTTGTGACGAAAATGTTCAGGGAACTGACTTCTTTACAATCCCTTCGAGCGTGCCATTCTCCAAATGAACTTGAAACTGTTGACGGTCTATAGCGGATAATAATTTTGATGAAGTATTGGTATAGCAGAAAATAACAAGAACATGTGTTTAGGACGTTTAGAATTGATCGAAGAACAATTCATCTCAGGCAGTAAATTATGGAGCCATTTTTTAATAGTAGTTCGGCATTTTGTGTCAATTATTTCAGTGGGAACAAAATTCAGATGCACATATATGAGTTTAGAATAAAAAAACACTGGAGTCTAATTTTTTGTGAGTGAGATATGGCCGTTTGAATTTTTTCTGTGCAGTAGGATGAAACAAGTAGGAAATATTGACAGAAAATTTAAGATTTTGATAAATTGTAAACCCCAAAGAACATGTAAATTTTTTTAAGATTTTGGTAAATTGTTGAATTCAAATGAACATTTTGCGATGTACAAAGCAAAGGAGCCCCATGGCCTACATACATTATGTAAAAAAACGTGTTTAAACTAAAGAAAAAAATTCAACTTGAAAACATTCTTGTTAAAACTTTCATATCATCAACTAGCTAACCATAACTTGTCGAACTTCATAAGACTTCGGCATAAGAGTTTATATCAATAAGATTATAAGAGTTTATATTGATTAATCGGAATCATAAAAATGATTAAAAGATGATTGTGTCCTTTTAAGTTCTACATTTTTAACCTTTAAGTGATAGGATTATATTTGCTTTTTCTAAGATCTAGAATTATATTCTAGTTAGGCTTTAACATATCGAATTTTGATTACAGTTCAAAGAAGTTCGAATAAAATAAAAATCATTTGGATGAATAATAAAAGAAGAAACACTCTCAAATCCATAAAAAAGCAAATTTTATATTCAATCGAAAGTCGAAGGTTGATAAATATAATTAGAGAGGTTAAAAATGATTATAAATGACAAATAAAAACAAACCAAATCTATTCTTCCTCGATACTTCTCAGAAGTCCAGATGATAATAAAGAACCATCATGGTAGTTCATAAGAATCCCCTTGAAATTGCTGGAGATCGTCAAGGACCACATGCAATAATTTCCAATGAAATCCTTTCTTGATAGAGCCCAAGAGTGTAATTATCCAGAGGCATGTTTCTATCAATGCACTGGATTACTCCGTCTTCATCCTCTAACCAAAATGCACGGTTAGTTCTTATTTGGAAAGCAGATTTGATTGCCTCCTTCATGGTCTTCATGCTAGTTATTTGACCACCGTCTCCAATCTCCTGTCAATCGAGTAGAAAATAAACAAGGGAAACATTACATTATATTTTGTTGAACATTTACCATCAAAGGAAAACACTTGTGAAATGAAAAACATTAAAGATATATTGTGCGATTTGTTCATCTTTTTTTTACTTAAGAATACGGGTAAAATTTCTAGATGAAGGTCTCTAAGTATATATCATGTTGGTCATTCAATTATAAATGACACGAGTACTTTGATGTTGCCGCCAGCTCAACCAAACAATATTTTAGAATGCCTAATAGACCCTTATCACTCATCCCTAATCTCCGTAGCAACCGCTTCATCCCAAATATCCATCTCTATCGCTGCCTACCTCTCCCGCCACCTATGAAACCGGATCGTCGCCTCTGCTACATTGGCCGTCGGATCATCACCTCTATCCCTATCTACATATCATTTTCTTTTCATTCGAAGTCTAGCACGCCATACCCTTAATTTTAATTTGTTGTTATCACTATCACCGGCGCGCCTGCAATCATCGCCGCCCACCCACCAGGGCAGATCTCCATCCTTCTTCAACCAATCTCGTCGTCGTTGGCGGCGGCTCTTCCCTCACATCTAGATCTCGCCGATGTAATCACCACCCAATGAACTTCGATTGTCGGCCAATAAATAGCCGATTGGGAGATGAAATCATCGAATCTACCTTGTGTTCCAATTCTATGACAACAGAGTGGAGGTCATAGATAATTGATGAAGATAGAGGGAGAATTTTCTCAGAGAGAAAATTAAAATTAAAGATATTTTGATAATTTATATACGATTAACAAGACAAACACCTACCGATCTTCTCCCCTAAATTTTGCCCTAAGTATATCTTCCGCCCACCTAAATAAGATCCTAGTTACTTGAAATTAATTTTCTCTCTCTCTCATTTGCTAGATTAAATAGGCGAAAAAAATTAAAAAAATAAATAAAAATTAATCTTTGTTTAAATTAACAAGAAAAAAAAAATACTTACTATGAGTTTGGAGAATCACAAATGAAATTTTTTATGAGAGGCTTGGGACGGAGTTTTTTATGTGGTGTTTAAGAGTTTGGAAAATTATGACGGAATTTTCTATGAGGTGTTTAAGGGAGAGGTTTTTATGAGATATTTAAAAGTATGGAGAACTGCGGTGTCAAAAACTCACTCATTATTTATGCACACAAAATGTTTTAGGTTGGCTAAAATAAGAAAATTTAGATAGTATTATAATTTTTTCAAACGTACAAACATTTGAAAGATTTTCTTTATTTTTTTCTTAGGCTCGATTCTTAATTTGTAGCAATTTAGATTAAATGAATTAAATTTAAATATAATTTTGTCTAAGTTACAAACACTAGATTGGTCAACTGAACAGAAAATTGATGCAACCGAATCAAATCGAATTGATCAACTGATTGGTCAGTTTTAATTGTCTCCGAAACATTTTTGTCATTGATGACCATGCCATCCAATTGCTTAATGGAAAGTTGAGCCGATTCCTCCTTATGGAATTGAACAAAGCCATATCCTTTGGAATGGCCATAGGGATCAACAGCCACTTTGCAAGAAAGTACTGTTCCAAAGGCAGCAAAAGTGTCATGGAGTGCCTTGTTGTCAATGGCCGAGTCCAAATTCTTGATAAAGAGATCGGCAAATCCACTCTTCCAGATGCTAGGCTAGGATCCCGAAGGGAAAACATAATTCGGATTGGCTTGCCATTGACAGGTGTGTAATTCAGAAGCTCCATGGCCTTGCTAGCTGTAAGATTCAAAAATAGGTTAGAATCACTAAAATCAAATCACATACGTACACTGAATGATCAATTCAGTTAGATTAATTAGTTACTAAATAAACAAGATCTGAAAAAATTTATTTGGAAAGTGAAAAATTTATTTGGCTATGACTTTTATTTGGAAAGTGAAAATTTTCAAAAAATTCAAAATTTTTATGGAAAATCACGACTACCAAACACGCCTTAAGATTGTGATAAATAGTCAATCCTAAACAGGTCAACACAATTTAAGATTCCTGATCATTGATAAATTGTCAATCCTAGAAAACTTTCTTGCTAAAGCTTTCATATTCATCAACTAGCTAACCACAACTTGTCGAACTTGGCTAACAGGAAATAAGACCATTCATAAGACTTCGGCGATCTATATTCATTTATATCAACAAGATTATACGATTTAATTATATTGATTAAATTTCTCTCAAAAAAGAAAATTATATTGATTAATAGGAATCATAAAAATGATTTAAAGATGACTGTGTGGTTTAAGTTCTACATTTTTAACCTTTAAGTGATAGGATTATATTTGCTTTTTCCTAAGATCTAGAATTATATTCTAATTAGACTCCAACATATCAAATTTTGATTACAGTTCAAAGAAGTTCGAAAAAATAAAATTCATTTGGATGAATAATAATAATAAAAAAAATATTCTCAAACTCCATAAAAAAACAAATCGTATATTCAATCTAGAAAGTTTGAGGTTGATAAATACAATTAGAGAGGTTAAAAATGATTAAAAATGCAAAATATAAGAACAAACCAGATCTATTTTTCCTCGATACTTTTCAGAAATTCGTGAATGAAAATAAAGAACCCATTCCTGATATTTCATAAGAATTCCCTTGAAATTTCTGATCAAGACGGATCGTCAAGGAACACATGCGATAATTTTCAATGAAATCTTATCTTGATAGAGCCGAAGAGTGTAATTACCCGAAGGCATGTTTCTATCAATGCACTGGATTACTCCGTCTTCATCCTCTAACCAAAATGCACGGTAAGTTCTTATTTGGAAAGAAGATTTGATTGCCTCCTTCATGGTCTTCATGCTAGTTGTCCGACCATCGTCTCCAATCTCCTGTCGATCGAGCAGAAAATAAACGAGGAAACATTACACTATATTTTGTTGAGCATTTACCATCATAGGAAAACGCTTGTGAAATGAAAAGCATTAAAGATATATTGTGTGATTTGTTCATCTTTTTTTCTTAAGAATATGGGTAAAATTTAGGTGAAGGTCTCTAGGCATATATCCATGTTGGTCATTCAATTATAAAATGAGACGTGTATTATCATTTGATGTTGCAGCCAACTCGACCAAACAATATTTTAGAATGCCTAAAAGACCCTTATCACTCATCCCTAAAGTCCATAGCAACTGCTTCATCCCAAATATCCATCTCTACCGTTGCTTACCTCTGCTCGCCACCTATGAAACCAGATTGTCGCCTCTGCCACACTGACCGTCGGATCATCACCTATCTCCACCTCTCTACACATCGTTTTCTCTTTTCATTCGAAGTCTAGCGCACCATACCCTTATTTAATTTATACACGATTAACAGGACAAACACCTACTGATCTTCTCCTAAATTTTGCCTTAAGAATATCTTCTAGTCACCTAGATAAGATCCTAGTTACTTGAAATTAATTTTGTTCTCCTACTCTCTCATTTGCTAGATTAAATAGGCGCAAATAAAAAAGGAAATTAATCTCTTGCTTAATTAAAAAAAAAAAATACTTACGATTCGGTAAATCGTTGATTCGATGTGACATAAAATATCACGGAAAAATGAGCTTTCTTCAACTTTTACGACTCTTATACACATATCAACCACCATCGTGGATGCGCTGTTGACCTAGGTGCCTAGAAGTTCTATTCGAATGATAGCATTTTGTGTTCTCAAACACTCAAATCATCGATGAATATTTAGACGTTCGTTGAACACTTAATGAAATCCGGCCAAAATTCCTTTTCTATTCAAGAACCGTGTCTTGAATTAAAGTCGATGTAATTTGGAGTGTCTTTTTTCTTCTTTCTCAGATCTATTTGTGAGGTGCATAAAGGGGTCGGAAAATGGCCACGAACTTTTTAATGTGGTATTTAAGAATTTGGAAAATCACAGACGGAATTTCTTATGAGGGGCTTGAGGCGGAGGTTTTTATGTGGTATATAAGAGTTTAGAGAATTATGACGGAATTTTCTATGAGGTGCTTAAGATATAATTTTTTATGAGATGTTTAAAAGTATGGACAACTGCGGTACATTTTTGTCTTTTATTTCCTCAAAAATTCACTCATGAAGTTATTATTTATGCACATAAATGTTTTAGGTTGACTGAAAGAAGTAAATTTAGATAGTAGTATAATTTTGTCAAACGTACAAACACTTGAAAGATTTTCTTTTATTCTTTTCCTTAGGATCGATTCTTAATTTTTAGCAATTTAGATTAAATGAAGTAAATTTGTTTGAATATAATTTTGTCAAAGGTACAAACACTAGATTGGTCAACCGAACAGAAAATTGACGCAATCCAATCAAATCGAATTGATCAACTGATTGGTCAGTTTTAAAAGAAAAAAAATGATCGACCTTTAATTCGGTCGGTTAAAAAGAAATAAATATACTGGACCAGCCTATTTAGACCAAATCGTCTTATGATTTGGACCGACATCGATTTCTAACTAGGTGTTTGTTCCCAACCTGTTTGTGGCAGTTTTGTAGTCTCCGGTCCGGACTAAAGTCCCAACTATATTCAATGTAAACGGCCACCGTATGGCCGATCCATGGAAACATCTCACAGCGTCAACTTGCGGAACACGGTAGGTTAAATAACAATTTGAAAAGCACTAATGGTTCTTCAAGTAAGCACAAGACAAAAAAATCCCAAAAACTGAATTCAGGGACGAGCCTTGAAAGAATCATTCATGAAAATTCTGATCAAGATATCAACTATGTAACAGAACCCCAAAATCTCTCCCTGAAAATTCTATAAGCTAAGCTCTAAACAAGCAAGGGAAGACAAAAAGCATTTGTGACAAAAAATGTTCAGGGAGCAGACTTGTTTACAATCCCTTCGAGCATGCCATTCTCCAAATGAGCTTGAAACTGTTGCCGATCAACAGCGCCTGGAAGCTCAAAGGTGATGGAGAAGTGGCCAGGTGGACACATATTTCGAGTCAGCATCTTGAACACTTGTCCGTGCTTGCAGATTATCTCCTCGCCTGTTTCCGTAACTCCCTTGATCGTTACTTTTCCGCTGGCTTCGATGCCACAACTGAAATCTGAAGCAATTCACCAAGAAACACTAGGAATCAGTCCCTTTATTTTATCATTTTCCATGAATCGAACATTTCCTCTAAATTTTCCATGAATTGGTCTTATTAGACGAAGGGGGAAAAGGCTCTGAGTCATGGAAAACAAGAAGAAAACTACTGTACTGATGCCATGAATCGATAGACATAGGGACATATTCATATACCGACCGTAAACAATTTCTTGTTATACAAAAGGCACATGGATACCATCAGTTTCAGAAATTTTTATGTCACTCTAGAATTCATTCTATGTGAAGATTATCAGATTCAGAGCAATCACATGAAACAAGGCACCACAAAGTTCGAACATACTGTAATATAAACTTACTTTGGTCCGTGGAAACCCCCGGGAGAGATACTCGGAAGTAGTATTTATCTAAACTTTCAGCAATTCTCATCATGCCAATGGATGGTCCCACAGTCCCAGTAGCTGCACTACCAGTCAGCGTGACGGCAAATTTAGTAGCACCTTTCAGCTTCTCAAGCTCTTCTCGGGAAGATCGAGATGGGAGGAACACCATCGCCGGCCCGACTGTTTCTATGATCTCCGTCTCTGCTACGGTTGGCGATGAGGTGAAACCGGTGGGTGGACCTGATATACGGCATGCTGTTAAGAGGTGTCGCAGCGATGACATCATTCTGAGTGTTTGCAGGACCATGGGAGTTATTCTCAACTCTTGTTGGCATGGACATGACTTTAGATCTGATATAAAAGTAGTTGCAAAGTTAGTTAGAATGGAAAACTTGTTCTAAACTCCAAAAGCATGACCATTGCAGCAGAAAAGAGTAAAAAGAACAGCCAAAGACGGTATTCGATCAAGTTAATCTAAATAGAGTGAACTATTTACTGGGAAAAAACAGTTACTCCCGCTATTCTTCTTCAGCTAGAAGAAAATGTCATTGTTCATTCCATAAATGAAGAAACTAATTTGAGTCTGGGAAATCACCTCCCATATGCTCAATCTCAAACAAAAAACCACTACAGAATGATTGATATCGCTCATTACATCCATAAAGCAGCAAATACCAAGTATTTAATCTACAGCATCAATCACCCAAGAATATACACACCGACCCAAAACATTCGGGAAAGTCCTTGAAGAAATGGCACATATCAAACTAATCAGATTAGAATAAAACACCCAAGAAATTCCTAAAAGACGTATAAATCAATAAAACCAGACAAAAATGCTTATATTAAGTGATTTCGAGGGACTTTGATGTTACCCGAGAGTGCGACGGCGACGGCGGCGATGTAATCAGGTAGAGAGAGATTCAGACGATGGTGATGAAGTAAAATGAGCTATCGCGTCACTGTTCTATGTTTCGTAACGGACTGATGACGGGAGCTAGAGCTTGGCGGTGGTGATCAATAAGAAGAAAGGATGAAAAGTGACAAACTTCAATTTTCGATGGTAAAATTGACATTATCAGTGTTTTTCTTTAGTGTTTTGAGTTTTCCGTAACGGACTGATGACGGCAGCTAAAGCTTATGCTGTATTGTACACGTAATGACGTATTTGTCCTTATAACTAGAGATTTTTGTACTTTTAAATCTGAAAAAGAGTTGAGAGACAAGTGAAATCATTTAGCAGAAAAATTGCCACGAAGCTTAATTACAATGAGACGACGAAGAGAAATGAGTTTTTGTTTGTGAAATTGAATTGTTGAATTCCAGAAACAATCTCTAGAAATTTAAAAGAAGAGCGAAAAACAAATGGATGAAGCGTTGGCTAGAAGAATTTTAGATAGAGAGAGGCATCAAATCGAGCAAATTCGACTGCTCGAGTCCGAGGAATTACAGGTCGAAGAAGTTGAAGATTCTTCATCCGACGACGATCGGTATGCCATCTTAGCCACCTCTCGCCGAAGCACCACCGCTCTTTACTTAATTAGCTGATTTAATTCATCGCTGATCCGTTCATGTAGTTTGATTTTTAGAGTTTCGGTCAATCAGTTTTGAATTTATCGTAATTTAGTCAATTTATCTTGTGTGTGGAAGTGATGCTGCATCACCTGAGGAATTCACCTTCAACACCTCTTTGGCTTCCTTACATACGTATCTTGGCGGTACGCTTATGGATTAATTTATGCTCTTTGTGTGTTTCATTTTAATTTATTTTTGTATTTTTTCGACTTTTGAGTTTTTTACTAGAGCTGTTTGCTTGAAACAGAGGTTGATGACACTAGACACAGACTGTCTTTCTTAAATGGTGGCGCTATCCTGACCCTTCCATTGTTTTATATCGAAGGTGCTTACATTACATTGATCTTTGTATTCGTCTTTTGTTGGCTGTTAGCTGTAGTCACTGTTGCATATTCATTTGCTAGCTTTGATTGGTAGATCAATTGTTAAATTTAGCCAGTTCCGGAGGATATTCTCAAAGCTTCTTGAAAATCAAAGACAAGCTTGCTGTATTTTAGTTATAATAATTTTGCGCAGAAAGCTTCCATAACTTGGTCAGCTACATGAGGATCAAAACACATGTCTTTAGTTAGGCGTTGTCTTCTTTTGGGAAAGTGTCTTTCCTTCTTTATGTTCTTTCCCTCACACATGATATTGAATATTCAAATATATTGATTTGAGCTTTTGATACTTTCAGGAGTTGTTCTGTTTCCTGACGCTACTCTTCCTCTTAGAGTCATTCAACCAAATCTCATAGCTGCAGTTGAGAGAGCATTATCTGAAAATTATACAATAGCTGTGGTAGGTGAACTCATCTGTAAAGATGTTCATTTGCTTTGCAATGTGGTTATTTCTTTCTCCAGGAATTGTTTTCGCTAGCTAAACTGTATTTGGTTGGATAACGATCCAGGTTCGTGTGTTCCGTGACTATACTACTGGAACGAGAAGATTATCTAAAGTTGGAACTACCGCTGAGGTTTAATCACTGGATTGCATCTCCTTTGTTTTTTATGACTGCCAAGGATGGAATATTTTTACCCTGCATATTATTTTATTTCTTATTTATTTCAAAGAATCTGTCAATAATTTCTCTAATGCACTGTTTTTCCCTCTGTATTATCTTTGCAGATTCGGCAATATAGACAGGTAGAGGACGGTTCAATGAATGTACTTACCCGGGGCCAACAAAGGTTTCGCTTGAGACGCCACTGGTTTGATGTGGAAGGCGTGGTGAGACTTGCTGTGTCAAGATATATTCACTATATTTTGTTTTCCAATAAAATGCATCGGCAAGCTGATATTTGCAATGTTTTCATTTCTTAAGCCATTAGCAGAGGTTCAAATTATAGAGGAAGATTCGCCATTAAGGACACCACGCGATGCATTTGCAAATCTGGGTCCACTGAGCAATGTGCAAAGCCACAAATTATTACATAAACCTAATGACAGGGACATAGATTCAGAGGTAGGCTCTGATGATAGCTTTGAAAGTGAACTTTCACCGTCGGAAAGGAGAATGCACCATTCTGCTATTCGCCCTCGTTATGATGTTGATGCAATGGATGGATTGACAAGCAGTGACGATGACCATGAGAAACAAAGATCCAACTTTGGTTTAGGAGTTTGCAAGAGTTCCTCGCCAGGAGAGCCATCTCACACAAGGAAGGATACAAAGTGGCATACAAAAAGTACCGATTTAAACCAGCTGCGTAAGATGCCTAGAGCATTCTGGCCATATTGGGTGTATCGTATGTATGACTCTTATAATCTTGGTCAAAGGGCAGCAGGTAGTTTAGCTTTCCTTTCGATCATTGATAGATATAGATCTTGTCTTGTGCATAGCTTAATAATGCTTGTAGAGGAACCTTTTTTCATAGCCTAACATTACAGTGACAACCTTTTGCAGATGTGTGGAAACAAGTTGTGAAGACACCGAGCATGGAAGCACTCGTGAATAAACCTGATCTATTGTCATTTTACATCGGCAGTAAAATTCCCATGTCTGCATCCGTAAGGCAAGAGCTTCTTGAGATCGATGGCATTTCATATAGATTGCAGCGGGAAATTGAATTGCTCGAGAGTTTCGATCGCATCCGATGTAAAACATGTGAGGTAATTATATTTATACAGATTACAGACTAATTTCAAAGCATTCTGATCAAAATATCTCTCCAGCTGTTTACTACTATAATATTTCTCTGATTTAAGGGGTAATAAATATATTTTAAACACTTTCAGACTGTTATTGCAAAGAGGAGCGATATGTTAGTGATGTCAAATGAAGGACCATTAGGGGCTTATGTGAATCCAGGTGGTTATGTTCACGAGGTAATGACTCTCCTCAGAGTAAATGGCTTAGCACGTGTTGGACGACCTGTTGTAGAAGATAGCTGGTTTCCTGGGTACGACTTTCCTGTCCTTCTTCGATCTATTCTATTTTGAACTCTTATTTTTCTCCAATTAGTCCATGCTTTCAAGGACCAATATCGGATTCTTGCGGAATAACATGGACTAATTGCTGAATTTGGTTGAGCAATTCTTCTAGTTCTTCTAGTTTGATTTGCTTTGTTTTACAGATATGCATGGAGCATTGCAAGGTGCACCACTTGTGAAGTCCCACTGGGATGGCTCTTTTCAGCCACGTCTAAGAAGTTGAAGCCCAGATCGTTTTGGGGTATAAAAAGTTCTCAAGTTAGCAGATGATACGCGCTAAAACGGTAATTTCGCAAACGTTTTGTCGAAAAACAAAAAGAATACAGGATTAGGCTTCAATATACAGTCATATAGTTGCTAGATCATGTTGTTAAACTTCAGCACTGTACAAGGTTTCTGAGCATTATTTACTTATTAGATTGTTTTAATTTTCACCCCTTTATGAACTGTCTAATATTTATCGACATTGAATTATAAACACAGTAGCTTGTGCACTGATCTCTACTCTGTAGTCAAAATCGAATTGGGTCAAACCCAATTTAGAATGGTAAACATATGTTCTCAAAAGTTTGGCTTGAATTGTAAAACATTTATGTTTCATGTTAATTTGAGATATTTTGATACCCAAGCTATCAGTTGTGGAACCAAAACTGGACTGAAAGCTCGATTTCAAAATTCTTTTTATAGGCAGACACCAAGGTGCATGTTGTGTTTCTAGAATGTGTTCCTTCTTGCTCCAATCATGTTTTTTACTAAATATGGCAAAAAACACATGAAAGGGAGTGATTCCGGCCACAATTGATCTTTTAATCCATGTGTGTTTAACTCGTCACTGTAATTATCATTTTCACTTGTGCTTGTAATTTTAGAAAAGAAAAGCGTCAGAAGAATTGTATGTGAAAGGAGTATAATTTTATTCTGAAGGTTCGATGGAATAAAGAACATAAGAAGAAAAATAAAAATCATATGGGTTTCACATTGCAGCAGGAGAACTAAATCTTACAAAAATGTGATCAAGTTGAAGGAACTAATGGGAAAAAGAAAAATGAATAAAATAAAAAAATTGTCAACAAAGCATGTAGGCAATAAGGAAGTTTCCCAGAGCTTCAGCGATAGCTTCTGTATTTTGGATAGTACATGCAGCTCTCTGCATACTTAACAAGATCCTTGGGTCGAGGCAGATGAGAAGCCAGGCCTAGGGAAGTAGTAATCAAACAGATAAATCAAGTAAGTAAACTGGTTAGATTTGTTATAAATCGGTTTAGACGATACATGCGTTGCGTAGTATACAAGAAAGAGACTTACCGAGATCATAAACCTTGGCAGCAACATTGGCAGCAATCTGAGCTGATATCTTCCTGATGTTGGTGAATGGAGGGTAAATACGCCCTTCTTCATAGTTTTCATCAGACACTTGGGCAGCCAATGCTTCCGCTGTCGCAACAAACGAAGTCTAATCAAATCTTGGCAAAAAATGCAGCACATGAAATGAATTCATCTTTAACGATCAACTTACAAGCTGCCAAGAGCATGTCATCGTGCACACGAATTGCACCAGAAATCAGCAAACCCAAACCGAATCCGGGGAAGATGTAAGCATTGTTAGCCTGAATGAATCACAAAAGTTAACCAAAAAAAGAACAGCAATTCGAAAATTTAGTACTTAGTCCGTGACTCCCTGTATTTTTCTAAACAATCCGAAATTAGTCATTTTCTTTTAAAAAGTTCAAATATCTCCGATTGCAGTGCAATAAGTTTTGGTCTGACCTGGCCAGGAACGTAAACTTTGCCATCGATCTCAACTGGCTCAAATGGACTTCCACTAGCGTAAATAGCTTTACCCTGCAGACAGAAATAAATAAGATGTTGCAGATGGTATAAAGTAGTGTTACTTGGGTTACAAGCCACAGATAAATGTACCTGAGTCCATGTATAAGCTTCTGTAGCAGTGCACTCCGATTGGGAGGTAGGATTGGAAAGTGCAAGTATAACTGGTTTCTGGATGTTAGAACCAAGATTAATATTTCGATTCGCCGTAAATGATATACATGGATAAGAAACGAAAGGGAAAGCGAGGAAGATAGAAAAAGATTTAAGTATACCTCATTGAAAGATGCCATGGCCTCAACAACCTCCTGTGTGAATGTTTTCCCTACTCCAGATGTTCCTATCAACACTGTCGGTTTAATTGCCTGTGTTTGATCAACAGAAAACAGTAAGATTACTATAAATTTTAATAATACAGAATCTAGTCCTACTATTTCAGGAAAAGGCAACATCTGTGCATTTCTTTTTTAAAATTAGAGACCTTGACAGCATCTGCAAGTTCTGTGACAGGTTCATGCTCGTGAGCCCATGGTTGCTTGAAATGCTGAAGCGATTCCTTGCGAGAACTCTCAATAAGTCCCTGAGAAGAAAAACAGCGGAAAAAGAGATCCCTTGATACCCAAATCTTGTGAAAGCCGATCTAATAATATCTGTAAAACAATCAATTTTATGTTACCTTTGAGTCCACAAGCCAAATCTTCTTGCGAGCCTCTTCGATTGGAGCTTCCGTCTGATAATAAATAGAACAGAATTAATATCAATGCATGCATGGATTGAGGAAATATGATTTAGAAAATAGAAAAATAATTGGAGAATTTAGTACCCGCTTTGATATTTCAAGAGCTATAAGCTCCGCTATTCCGGTTCCAGCCTTCAGAAAAACAGAAAAAAAAAAAGTCAGACAGAAGAGATTATAAATAAAGTACTCCCAAAAGTTTATGTTTGCATATCACCTCTCCAGCACCAACGGAACAAGAATGTGTTGTCGGCCAAGCATCCACCAAGCAATTTCAAAGCTGAAATGAGTCCAGCTAAGACAACAGATGCCGTACCCTGCAATTTACCAAATTGAATTAATACCCTTTTGTTTCTTGGTAAACGAGAAAAGAAAGACAACTAAAGATGATACCTGGATATCATCATTGAACACAAGATGACTTGAGCTATATTTGGTCAGAAGCTCAAATGCATGGTGGTTTGCAAAATCTTCAAACTGAAAGCCAAAAAAAAGTGTCACTTAGAATACAAAATGAACTAAGTTCTCCAACGAATTATACAAATTAATTAGAAAGCAAGTCCTGACTTGAACAAGGATTTTCTCTCCATAGTTTTCCTTGACTGCAGTCATGAACTCTTCAAGAAGTTCATCATATTCCTATTTGCACTCGGAATTATCAGTGTAAGATTCCAAAAATAAAATCAAACAAGAACTTAACTGATTTACGAAACACTGCATAGGAAAAGCACTAATACAAACCTCTCCAGTTGCCCTTTTCTGCCGTAGCCCAATGTAGAACTCATCATCCAACAATTTCTCATTGTTTGTTCCCACATCAATAGTAATAGGTAAACACTGCAAATAATGAATGAAAATTGTAAATTTTATTTGAAAACATAATTTAAATAGGAAAAGAAGAGTCAATTCTTACTGCTGAGGGACGGACTCCTCCTAGAGCAGTATACAAAGACAGTTTTCCTACCGGTATCCCCATTCCCTGACAAAATTTGTAAGGAAAAGAAATGGTTGGTAATAGAAATCAACAACTATAAGCCAGAGAGGTGCTTTATGAATAAATAGTTACCTGACACCCAAGATCTCCAAGTCCTAAGATACGTTGACCATCAGTAACGACAATAACTTGAATATTTTTCTCTGGCCAATTCTTCAATACTTCAAGAATCTTGCCCCTGTAAGCAATCAGTATCATTTTAAAATGTTGACTGAACAAACAAACAAACAACAAATGAATGAATGAAATTTCCACACTTGTCTTTTAAACTGACATAAAGTCCCTGAGGACGCCTGAAAATACTCCCATATTTCTGACAGGCTTCACCAACAACCGGAGTGTATACAACTGGAAGAAGTTCCTCAACATTGTCTATGAGAAGCTTATAAAACAGCATCTCGTTCCTCTCCTGCAAGGCATTAATCGAAATGAGACTCAGAATCTCAGTTAAGTATAACAGTCTCAGGAAAAAGGAAGTAAAAACAAATTATCTTAAAAAAATAAAAAATTATCTTAGAAAGAATCTTTGTCTGAAATTGTTTTAATTATCTATTGAACCAAAGAAGTACCTGAAGATCCATCATGGCCATGTAACGTTGCAATGGTACTTGATACTGACGAAGATTGTTCATCAACTTCTTCTCCTGATACGAAAAACGACACACATAATAAGAAAAGTTGTGAAATTTTCTCAAAACCAATGGTTAAAATTATATCTTGTGAGGAAATTAACCTGAAGCTCCTGAGTTAGGACAACTGGGGGAAGAAGGCCACGCAGATAGTGTGCATCTCTCTCCTTTTCGTCGAAGGCAAGCCCTTTATTGTGACGTGGATCCCAGCAACAAGCTGTACCCACTGTAACAAATAGATCCAGGTACATTGTCAGCTCAGAAAATTTCATATGTCAAAATTATGATATCATTTCATTTCTATGACAATGGTCTTCCACAGAACATGATTTCACCACGACAGAAAAGAAAACTCCTTTTCCTTGTGGGATTTAGAAAAGCTTTTAACTTTTGGATCAAGGATTTCTTACAATGCATCCAAAAGAAAATTCAGATCAAGGGGATGATTAAGAATCAAGTAAGTACGTGATTATGTAAACAATGTGAGCAATATGATAAAGATCACAACTTTGGTGTCTAAACAGCCATTATACATCTAAACTGTGCATAAATCGACATTCTCATGATTAATAAATCGAAACTTTTTTGACATAAAACAGCAAACATAAACTAATCTGAAAAAACCAGCAAAGCAAAAGGCACGTTTGAATTGAGCATAACATTATTAACAACAATGTATGTTGATTACCTAGCTATAGAAACGGTCCATGGGGTAACAAGCTGTTCATCCGTGACACTCTCCATGAAAGAAGATAGCTTTCTCTCTCCTTTACCAAAAATCAGTCTCTGAAAACAAAATCAGAGCTATTAAAACACAAAATCCCTAAATGCAAATACAGAGAATGGCTCTTACAAGAAATTAAAACCCAAGCAACCCCTTTAATAGGCAACTAAAGAGAATCAAGGGTCGAGTGGAATTATAAAGTAATCATAGGAATATGAAACGAAACATTAGATTTCTCTTACAGTGTTCAAATTAAAAAGGTGACAAAATGGAATTTTTAAATGTTGGATTCATCTTATTCATTTCATACCATGAAAGAGTGTCCGTGTCTCTTCAAAGTCGCCTTCATGTCGGAGAAAACCTAGCGATGTTCAGTGGCTTAGCAGTACGAATAGAAGAAAATCATTACATATTCGCCGCGTCTTTAGGAAGGGAAACTCTTGTCTTTCCTTGTTTGGTCGAGAGTGAAATGTGAAACTTGGTGACGACGACTGATCCAGCTCTCTCGTTATTTTAGTTTTTCTTATCTGGTTAGTATAAACTATAAAGACACTATTGGTACCTAAGCTTTTCCCCACTTTGTAGTTATTCACCTGAACTTTTAAAAGTTGCAATTCTTACCCTGAACTTTAAAATCGTAAAAAATTTTAAAAAAGTGGCCCAGTAGACCTTGAAACTAGCGTCCTTCGGTTGGATACCGCAACACTTCAACGCTCTATCCATCTTTGCTAAAGGGCCGCTCGATAATA
Organism: Oxalis stricta; assembly: GCA_024708375.1. NCBI lineage: Eukaryota > Viridiplantae > Streptophyta > Magnoliopsida > Oxalidales > Oxalidaceae > Oxalis > Oxalis stricta. Next base: position 1,836 of record JANIEQ010000895.1, on the reverse strand, counting down.
TTAATGAACTAAATTATATTTGTTTAAATTGTCTAAAATAGTAAAACATCATTGAGGGAAAAAAAAACAAATACCACCTTAGGTAAATTTAACCCTAACGATGTACATATATGGTAATTTTAACTCTCATATGCGGTAATTTTAACTCTTTTAACGCTAGACGTTTCGGGCTTCGAAAAGTTTTATGAATACGTATATTCCGTTTTATTTTTTTAAGAATTGCGATAAATTATTAGGTATGTATGGTGTAACGCATCACCATTTATATAAGTCTATCATAATTTGACATGTGTAAAATAAGATCTTATACTTTTTAATAGAGTAGATATTATATTATTAATGTTAAGATTAAAAAGTTGCAAAAGTAGTCAAGCTAATTTATGTCCGTCAATAGCGAAAATTTATCCCTCCAAATTAAATAAAACCGCCGGTGATTATCATACGTGTTCATTCGCTAGCTTTCTAGTATACCAAGACCATGTTGCTAAGATTACAACTGAGAATATTGAGAGAGAAAACAAACAAGTATTACAAACAATATGAATGAAAGAAAGCAGTAAGAAAGAAAATATAGCAAGCTTTCATAATACCATAGAAATAGAACCTCTTTCAAAGAGAACCACCCCATAACAAATCACAAACTTGAGTTGAAAAATTATATTGCTTTTAAGACATGTCCCAATATTAAAGCAAATTATCTCCACAATATAGTAAACAACAATATGGACCTTAGAAATCCACACAATCAAATGAGATCCTAGATGTCCACAAAAATCAATTAACGAATATAAAATCATGAACAAATATTGTCTTCAACATACTATTGTTGTTAAATTTTTCTTCACAAAATCGCTAAATTTTGCTCAACGTGACCCTAATTTCCATTTTCCAAATCAATACCTCATAACCTACCGCAACTGCAGGAAAACATGACTATCCGATCGTGTTTGCACAACATGTCTAGATTGATATATCTTGTTAGGCTTCTCCGGATGGTCTACTCCTAAGCAATTAACTAATCAAAATCTGGAAATATGGTTCTGATTTTCGTTTTCACTTATGAAAATCTGACTTTTTATCCATCAACTTAGGGTTTTTTTTTTTTCCTTGTAGGTTTTGCGTCGTTGTAGTTGAATGAAAAAATGAGGGTTGAACATGGTGATGGAAAAGTCTTTGAAGAATGCATATATATCTAAGTAGTACTTGATATAGTTTGTTATATATATTTGGATTTTTTTTTTTCTAAAATAAGTAAACTAATTACACATAATAAATTACATGGCATACAACAAAATTAATTTGCCTATATCAAGATAGGTATGTGTGAATTAACATTAAAATAAAAAGATATACATATAAATGGTGATGTGTTATACATGTGTACTTCAAAGAATTTTGTTTTTTCAGTCCTATAGTGTGCTGTAATAATTTTGGGATAATCACATCGATCATCCTTAAACTATAAAGTTTCCCCCATATGACTACTTCAACCACACTTTGTCCCATCCAACTCCCTCAACTTTAATTCTAAAACCTTTCAAGCTCCCTTCCCTTAGAAAAGCCTACATGTCGTTAGCAGCTCGTTATCCTTAAAGGATTTGCTTGACATGGCATTAGTGATGAAAAAATTAATGCCAAGTAGGATTTTAAAAATGACAACCCAAATCAAAATCAAACTCATCAAAAACAACCTGAATTGATTGATAAAACCGCTTCGACTCAAAATCGGATCAAGTATTTTTTAAAAGAAAATTAACCCTCATCTCCAGATTTCTTTTTTTACAGTTTATAATTTCAAAGTCATTTTATTTTTCGTCTTCATTGTTATCACACATA
>JANIEQ010000894.1:0-16707 GCA_024708375.1 Oxalis stricta | reverse complement strand
GCAACTGATATATTAACCACAGCAGGACCAACTCTAGCAGCTGCATTGGCGAGAGTATCTCTTCCCAGACATCCACGGCACGGATCTTTTGGACCATCTCCAATCTCCACAGGATGAGCATGAGCTTCTGTCTTTATATCCGTCGAAGAAGAAGCCGGGCCGACTCTTGAGGAGAATAATAGTGAATCAGCTGCAGATAATGAACCAAAGAGGGGAATAGGAACTACGCCAGATTTCCATGGGAACGACAAGGATTCACGCAGCGATGAAGGAACTGAGATCGATATCAACACATTTGTTGCACCTTAAAAGAGAAAACATAAAAAAAAAAAAAAAAAAAAAAATTAGACTGAAGAAACATGTGCAGAAGATGGCTGAGAAACTCACTTGAATCTGAGCTGATGTTCGAATACATAAGACACGACCCAGTTGCAGTGGCGATGGACAGAATCCGAAAGATGGCATTTTTGCTGTTGGGTGATGATGAAAATTTTCTCTGCCAAACCAAATTTCATAAATAAAATTCAATGATTTTACTAAAATGGAAAATAGGGGTATTGCATAATTTTACTTACGAAGAAATAGTTCATATCTTTAATGGATGAAATCTTTCAGCTGTTGGGTGATCTGATGTCAACTCTTCTCTCTGCCACTCCAGTCTTCTCCAAGCTCCAGTTTTTTTCCAAAACCCCAACAAAACCTCCTTTCAACTCCAAGGAATAGAAGCACTACTGTCTACTTATTGATATTTGTAAAATATATAAATTGGTCCCTACACTTTATTGATTTATGCTAACAAGTCATCTTTCTTTTGTTCTGACGTGTAATACAGTATGAGTTAGATTTGGTTCGGTTTGTTCCTTTTCCAATATGAAGTAAACAAATCCTCCACTTGACAAATAAGCATATCATCTACACTTTCAGCATCATTAAACAGATTCTATATTTCTATTGTTAGGACTTAGGACTAACTACACGCATACAAATTTAAATGATGGAAAAAATTTGAGTTAATAGGATAATTTTGGGAATAATTTCACTTCTTTGGCCAAATAATAAGATGGAAAATTCAATTATCCCTTTCTGAAACCCATAAATAAAGAAAGACCGAAGAGAGACCTAGAGAGAACGTAGGAAAGATGAGAATAACACTGCCCTTTAGTTCCATACTTTTGAATCTTGCATTTTTGTATATACATCGAAATGGAGCAATCGTCTTGTATAGTCTCTGCTAACCTTAAGTTCGTCTCTTGCTAACCTTAAGTTCGTTTGATAGGTGAGATTGGCCTGGATCTTAGAATGGTGGTGGTAAGCGGTGGTTCGAGGTCGGTCCCAATTGTGGTCTGAGGAGGCAGCAGCATGGACAACATGTGGTCAGCAGTGGTGGTGTGTGGCAGCAGGGGTGGTGGTGGTGGCGTGGGTTTCATGAAGGATAAAATTGATTTTCTAGGAGTAATTTGATATGAGGGTAAAAAAATTGAAAAAATAAATAAATGTAAAAGTTTAAACAGAGGGAGTAGCAGCAGCTGCTTAAACTCATACTACATTAACTCCCCTAATTATCTGTCGCATTTACGTAGTTGATTTGGTCTTAATGCAATTTTCCTTTTGATCAACATCGAGACTTTCAGTTTCCCTTCGCCAAAAATGACTTAATTACAAACTCATGCAGTCTGTACAGAGTTTTCACTAACATTAGCGTGTCACTAACTTTTCTGAGAGTTTTGCTGATATTCTTCCTCGAGAGGTACTCAAATTTGGTCTACTTCTTCTCGATCGTACATTCCTTTTTCTCTTCCACCCCCTAGCTTTCTGCTGGATTGCTTTCTTGCTAGACGTTGACGTACGCCTAATCTCTGGATCAGCCCAGCCTTTGCCCCACTCTGAAAATGTTGAATAATATTCTCGTTTCTTCAATGCAAGCAGCATATCAGCTTCAGGGTAGACAATAGAAAGGCTCATTCTGGTTTGATTGTAGAAACTCCAGTCCTAGTTCTGTAGCTTCTGGGAATTTTATCTGGACATTCGTCTGCACATGACGACATTCTTGAATTTAACAATATGCACCAGGGAAAACCCAGAAACTCGGACAAGAAAACTTTATGACTTAGACATACCTTATCATCACATTCTCTAATGTATCTTTTACGTTCCATGATTCGAGTAAGACCTTTGCCACCATAGTTGATCAGTTGCCATAAACTTGTGTGACTGGAAATTGACAATCATATGAACATGTAAGAATTCTGAAATTCTACATTTACGAGAGGGAGAAATACTGCATTTAGCATGTCACCTGTTCTCCTATTTTGCTCACAAACATCCTTAGGTGTGGCTTCTCCACGAACCTCTTCCTGTTTAAAATCACGTATGTATACATCATTATTTGAGTCGTCCATGACACAACTCTGAAATTCAACATACATCTATCTCCCATTACAAAGTATGAGGTATAACTTTTATCAGCATGTTTAAATCTCTTTCAAGTCAATATCAACATTTCAGGGGTATGACAACGTAAGACAGGAAAAATGAAGGGTCGAGATTTTAAGAATGAGGCAACAAATACAATTACAATGCTTACATGATAAGCAGAAATAACTTGGATCAAAATATTTGCTTCTTGTAGCAAATCCTGCTTTTCTGGAGCTCCATTGATGCACACATCACACCTGCTCAATCGCACCATCCAACAAAATAATTTAAAATGAAAAGAGCAGAACATTAATATGTAACTAAAGAATGCTATCAACAATAATTGTTATGATTCTCACACAAAACACAGACAAAAAAAAATGACAATCTCGTCATTCCATTTAGGCAGACTATTAGATGGTCTAACATTATGGTAGATTGTCGCGATAAGTTTGAATACAGAGAATCTCAACTGATCAATTTTTATAAAAGGAAAAGCAGTTCCAGTTTCAGGGCTCTTGGTGAGGAACTTTAGCTGTGAAAGAGAGATTTAGTAAGAAACAATACGCACATAAGGCATTTAGGATAGCTGAAATCCTCCCCAAAGTACTCGACCAGTATTTTAGCCCGGCAACAAGAAGTATTCATTCCATATCTGCAAAACACACACAGCCAATATCAACATGTGAAAGGAAAAAAAAATATAGCAGCAAGTTAGCAGAGAGATTTTAGTCTTAAACCTAAAAGCACTCTGCTAACATCTTCTTGGCTTGTTTCATTTGAACTTCAGTTCTTTTACTTGGCAAAAGTGATGGTATTCTAGAGAGATTTGCATACAAAACTGGTAAAAAGGATTATTGAGTTAGATAGTCTGTTTTGATTATAATCCTGAATAATCAGCACATGAAAATTGAAATATGAACTCACTGCAATCAGCTAATTTTCCATCCCTTCCAGCTCGACCAGCTTCTTGGTAGTATGCTTCCAAACTCTGAAGGGACATGCAGTAGTGAATAAGTGATGCTTATATTAACATAAGAAAAGTAAGCTAGAGGTGAACCGCCGAAAGCTATCTAATTAATTTCTCTTAATTATGTAGTTCATACAATCATAGAGCACATTAATAAAAGAAACAATAAAATCAACTAGTTGTATTATCACTATAGAATTTAAATGACAAACCTGTGGCCAACCATAGTGGATAATTCTTCTGACATTTAACTTATCAATCCCCATCCCAAAAGCAATTGTAGCAACAACAACCTACATTGGACAATAAAAGAATTTCAGTACCAGCCTAACACTATAAGAGTCTATAACACAACAAATTTTAAACTGCAGCATATAAAATTAAATATAATAATATATCTTCAATTTTTCTAAAGGTAATACTAATGGAAACAAGTAGAATGATCCATCTTCATGTTGTGTGAGGGCTAAAATTATTTACCTGTATATTGTTTTCATGAAAATCCTTGTGAACCTGCCTTAGGTGTGATTTTGGCAGCTGAAAAGAGTTAAAGGAAGAAAGAAGAAATAGGAGGGTTAAGCAAAGAAAACAAATGAATAGCATAGCATAAAACAGAAGAAAAGTGTAAAGTATTACACATTTCTTGAGGTATTTCCACACAATAACAAGTAGAAGATACAAGAACACATGCTTTTACCTACCACACACGCATACAAACTATTCCCCATCATTTGATGCTTCCGCCAGCCAGTCTTTCATAAAATTGAAGTTATAAATCTAAAAAAATTTCTCAGAGCATGACAAAGCTAAGGTAACTTTGGCTAACCGAGGACTCGCCAGTTGCCACTATTAGGGGCTTATAAATTTAGGAAGCTATTAACCCCACAACCATTTGAGAGGAATTCAAATGGCCAGGCTAAGGACTAATAGTTTCATGAGAGTAGAATCACTTTAATGGACCGTTAATCGAACTTGAACATGATATATGACTGAATAACATGATGAGGGTACTATAACTATATGTAAACATGGATCAAAAAAACTATACGTAAACATACTGATGCATTATAAGCAGCTGCCTTTATTCCGCAACCACAAAGATACTTTGCAATGCTCAGTGTTTCTTTTCTAGTAGGAACATATACAATTGTTGGCCTTTGATCCAAAGGCTCTTGCAAAAGTTTTAGTCTTTGTTTCTTGCATATTACGTGAATCAAGAACCTCAGGCGCCCCATGTGTATCCAAGTATTTGGATGGAGGTACCCTACAGAATTCACCACATACAACTACAAGAAAATAAGAGATCAGAATTAAGATATTTGGAGATCATTAATGGGATCAGACACACAATCATATAAAGCAAATAATATATCAGAATAACAGTACCATCCTAATCATCCACACTCTGAAATAAGTCAACATCATTTTCCAAGTATTCAGCACTCATTTCTTTCCCTTGCTCTTCGTCGTCATCATCGTCAATATCATCATCCTCCATAACTTCCAAACCAAATGGAGAAAGTGATTCAGCTAGATGAGGTTTGGTCAGCATGGGCATAAGACTGATCCCTACATTCTTTTGAAGTGACTGATTCTTTCTGCCACTAATTGTGGGCTTCTTGAATATATGTCAACCAACTGGCAGAAATCCTGTTGTAAGAATGAGAAGATGTTCTACTATGTTTCACCTGTGAATACATATGGAATGAAAAATTAGTACAACACATGGACACAAGACGTAATTGCACCAAGAACCAAAAAACATTTGTTAACGACAACTAGAAAGAAATTAGAAACTACTTTGAAGTTTCTTAATTTCATGGGAAAACATCTACTAGCCAAATTTTAAGAAAATAAAACTACAGATAAGGAAGATATATCTGCGAAACCAAATGGTAAAAGAAAACTCACTGAAAACCTCAGATTGGGACGAAAATGAAGTAAGTACTATCGTTGTTTCCTCTGACATGCATAACGTGTTAATAATGTCTCCTCGAACCTGAATTGTTGCAGTTGCAGTTAATGCCATGACTGGAATATCAGTGCTAAGAACTTTAAATTGTCAGCACTGAAGTTTTCTCTAGTGCAGACAACTTCCTAAAGAATGGACAAGTCTGTTAATCCACCAAGAAAACTTTAAATTGTCTAAATCAAAGTCTTAAGGTGCAACTATTGACACAACAAATAAGGGTTCAGTGAACTTAGAAAAATGAGCATTTTCCGTTGCAGTATTCTATGGTGCAACTAAAAAAATTAGAGCAGTGATGGTAATTGGTAACTTTACATTAAAGAGGTAATGAGGATGAGTCAGCTATATTGACCTCAGAGGTGAAAAAAAAATCCTACCTGTAATCCGGCCGAAAATCATGGCCCCATTTAGAAATACAATGAGCTTCATCAATTGCAAATAACACAATTCCTCTAATCTTCTCAAGATTCGAAGTGGTTTAATTAATTCGGCAGCAAGGTAACACTACGTCAGTGATCGTCAAAAATCCCATAGGTACATTCTCTAGAACACAAGACAACTGGAACATAATCCTCTCACCTTAAAATAGTCTCAGGGCAAACGTATATAATACTATAATCCCCTTCATGGCTTTTTGCTCCACAGTGCTGTCAGGCTGTCCGGAAACCCAGGAAGCAAGCAGAGACGCCATGTTTCGCGAGCTTTAAGCATTGGTCATGCATTAAGCTTATCAATGGTGAAACCACAACCACAACCTTCCCTGTCAACAATGCCGGGAATCTGAAAACACAAGGATTTCCTGCAAAAATATATGATCCCCGACTTATTCGTCAACTAGGCAAACGGCAAAACAATTAAAACGAACATATATACAGTATTAACGAATTGGGAAATTACTGGTACTGATCCCGTAGCAGCAAGAACAAGGCAGTCCTTGTTATTGAACCAAGCAGCCAATGCCTCCTTTTGAAAACCTTTCAATCTCTGAAAACCTGAAATGCTTTCAATAAATCAGTGCATATCTCCTCCCAACTGACCCAATTTGAGAAAACCCCACGACAGCGTCAGCATTAGAATTCGTGACATTGGGGTTGGATTGATTGGTAAGAATTAAAGTGATCGAGTATAGTGGACTTGGCAGCTTTTGGGTCGACAAAGATGAAAGATCTGTGCATGTAATCGACAAAGCATTGGGCAGTGAAGGACCACCTGTGTCGATTGCTTCTTTGACAACGGAGAACTCGAAGCCCATTTCCAGCAATTCCCCAATAACTTTGTCCGAATAAGACGCATTGAGGTCGTGTCGTCGTTGTCTGAACTCATTTCCATTGTAGACAACAGCGATGCAGCCAAACCGATGAAAGAAAACAAAAACCACGATTCCCCGATTTGAATTCTATAAGGAGGGTAATAGAATAGGTGGCCTGTGTTTAAAAAAAAAAACAAAGAAAAAAAGTATGCCACCCCCCGCTCCTTTGATTCTAAGATAATTTATTAATTTCTGGCCCCTGCTTTTTAAAATACGATTTGGCCCCTATTTAAAGTTTTTGATGCATTTACTCCTGAAGTACTATTCTCCCTGTCTCTCAATACATAATTTTTAAATTATTAGCAAAAAATAAGATAAAAAGAAAAATTTAAATATAATATTTTGATCTAAATCAGACATCATAATTTGAGCAAAAATAAAAAATCTAAAAAAACTTTTTAGATGGTGTGAGGGAGTAATAAGTATAAAGTTATTTGGTGGGTTATACAACAAACAAACACAAGCAATCGAGCCGAGGCCTGTTTAAGTTATCTGTGGGGTTCATGAGATTTAACTGTCCATAAATGCAGGAGAATTGTAGTCCAAAAATCAATAAATAAATAACTACAACAACAAACACAAGCTTTTACCATAATATAGATTATAACTATAGAAAGTGTTCATAATTAGAAAATCATTAACAAAATTCGTACGTCCTAAATGATATATGATCATGTGGTAGGTTTGTAGTTAAGAATTCTCTCATTAACATGGTTTTCAAAATTTAAATCTAAAGAAAGAAGAAGATGAAAATTACAGCCCAATTAGTAGTAACTAATTAAGCAAAAAATTCTGATGGAAAATAAAAATCTACCTAAAAGGAGCAAGAGGGTTAGGACTGTTTGGAGCTTTAATGCTTCTAAGCTCTTTACAAACACGATCTAACATTGCCAGAAAATCTCTAACTATCACAAAAATCCTTAATGGATTAGCTTCTTCTTTGTTCACATTATTGTGTCCATGGAAATACTCGGTGATCTCCTTCACACGTGCTAGAACCCTTTGTTCATCCTCCTGAAACTGTCCTCAAATTCCTCTCCGCGTAATGTATGAATGTTTTCATGGAGTGTGCGAAATTCCCATCGCTTACCGCTCTCTCTGAACCAATTGATTTAGTTTCTCCATCCCTTGAGATAGAGTCGACACAGAACTCGCGAGGACATCGATGTCGATAGTTGCAGTTTTCTTGACATTGTACAGCTCGGTACTTAGGCCAGAGACAAGTTCTAGTCCCATCCTATTGTAATCTTCTTCTTTCTCTTGTAATGTTTTGTTGGTTTTCTTTCCTCTTTGAATATCGATCTGTCCCATGATGCTATCCCGAGACACGGATCCCTTCGGAGCGGATGATTTCCTTGACCACAAAATGGAGCAAACTAGTCCTTCCATCGGTTCCTTTTACGTCGGCAAGCTTAAGAAGAGCGTCAAGCTTGAAGGCTTTGGCACCACCTCTTATCGTTCCGACATTCATTCTGTTTCCAGTCTTTAGCACTGCTTCTAGAAGCTTTAAAAACAGTCTACTCGATCTCAGTTCCTTACAAGCCTCCTGTTAAAAGCAAAACCAAAGTAATTAATTCCGCAAAGCAAATCTCGTCGTATTATATACGGATAGATATTTGATCTCACCTCTAGCATAGAGAAAGAGTTTTTGAGATGAATTGTCTCGTCATCAAAGGTTTCTCGATAAAGCATTGCATCTATTCGTTGGAAGGCGAATGGAATTCCAAGCAACGCTATAACAAACTTCTCTGCACAACCCAATTTGTCAATATCTCCTTTATAGCTCGAGAGCTTTCCCTCTTCCTCTTTGGTAGGTACCATTTTTGCTAACGCTTCTAGCTTGTTGAAGAGAAAGACCTTCTCCTGAATTCGTGGGACAATCATATTTACTAGTATCATAATCTGTATAAAAAGAAATCAAACATTACTAGTACAATACCTTTTACTAGAGCAGCACAGACTTGGTCACAACTGGCATTCAAGGCCTTTGAGAGAATGGTGATGTTTTGCAATCTTTTAGGCTCAATGACATGTTTGGTAGGAGAAGGGCTTTTGCTTTTCGCCTTCTCATCGTTCTTCATTTGTCCAAAAAGCGATTCAATCATTTCTTCATCCAATCTGTTCCATTCCAAAAAGGTTAATTATTGAGATGAAAAGCATAGATCATAATATCATCTCAAATTAAGTCACTTTTTACAAGCAAAATGCATGAGTAGAAAATTGTTTGAGATCGGAGGGAGTATGTCGAACAGTGTGAAATATAGTATAACTTACTCGAACGAGCTTGATCTGATCTTATCCCACACCATAGAACATTCCGGTGCAGCTCTCACTTTGTCCCAATGCAATGGCTTCAATTTCGGTAATGAGCTTCCATCTTTCCCAATCGGAGGAAGTTGTGAAGGCAGTGGTGGGGGCTGCGGCCTAGAGGTTCCTTTTGGAAATGGAGGTGGACATGGCGGCGGAGGAATTCTAGGCGGAGTTTGTGCTAATCCAGAGGAGTTCCTAGGAGGGGATAAACTTGGTAATGTAGAACTTGGAAGTTATGGAGGTAGTTTTAGGATTTTGAGCAAAACTTCTCCTCTGTGAAGCCATACGGGGTGGTGGAGGAGGCGGAGGTGGTGGAGGAGTAGCTGGCAATGAAGGCGATGTCGGAAAGTGATTAGGAGTTGCTTGTGGAAGGGGCAATTTTGTGGGAGAAGACAGAGGAGGAGACATAGCAGGACTAAGAATACCATTGGAAGAAGAAGCATTAGAGAGCCTAACATTCGAAAACGACTCACGAAACGAATGAAACGATTCATCCTCGTCCGACGACGAATTACACTCAATTGGAATGATCATTTTAGAATCTCCATAACCATCAGATTCATAGTTCACGTCATCCTCCTCATGAACTGATACAATTTCCCTTGTGCAGGAAGAAGTACTACCATTATCCGATTCAGAAATTACAGATTCTTTGATATAATGATCATTAGGAGTACTAATTGCTCCATTATCATCTGTTTAATAGAAATAGAAGGGTTTTGTAGCTGCTGCTGCTGATGTTCTAAGTCCATTTCTAGTGTACTAAGATAATAAAGATCAAGACTCGAATTTAGGCTAACCTTATCATTACTCGGTGCCAATGAATTCTGCGAACTTCTCGCCTTGCTAGAGTAAACCGACACCGTATTATTCAATTTTCTTCGCTCTTTCTTGAACTTATTTCCACAGAAACAAATTATCCCTATAAGAAATATTGCAAAGACAGCTCCTGTAATAGAAACAACAACTGGTACCAAAACCCTTTTAACTCTGTCATTATCTCCTCCATTCTTATGACTTGGCAATGGAAGATGAGTTTCTCGTGGCGGCGAGGGAGGATGAGAATGTGAATGATGAGAAGGAGAAGGAGCAGGAGGTTCAGGTTCAGGTTCAAGCAAGGGTGATGGAGAAGGTGAAGGTGAAATGTCATTGCCATTTTTTTCTGATGAATGTGTTTTTGCTTTGAAACTGTTAAGTCCAAGTAAAGCTCTAAACTTATCCAATATCAAAGCTTCATTTCGATCTTCATCTCCTGAAACTTTCTGGATCCTCCATTGTTGATGAGCTTTGACCATTGAAGCATCCACAATCAAAATGTGGGATCTATTATTCAATGATGATGATGATAATAGTAGCATGGAAGTAATGATGAGAACATTTAGAGATGAAGTAGTCATATTTATCTTTATTGGTTTGTCAACTACAAAATCATCAATCTTTTACTTTATAAATTTTATTTCCATTGTAAAGAAACATAAAACAAAAGTGGTGAGTGAGTGAGTGAGTGAGAAAGTCTTTAATGCTACTCCAAGGAACCCTGAGCTTTGGCAGTTGTAGCTAGCTGGGCCTTTCTTTACTTCTCTGTTCAAACTAGATAGTCTTTATCTTTAATTCTATTCTGTTCTCTTAATAATGCCAGTGAGTCGCTGTATAATTCCTTTGGAAAGTTGACTTGCTATGCATGGTTTTGGCTGCAATTCCTTATTTGTGTTTATATCAACATCTATCTACTGTTAATGCCATTGTTTTTTGATGGAAACATGTTAATGCCATTGACATAAAGGATTTTGTAGTTGATTGATTGAATTAAAAAGCAGATGCTTACTAAAATAGATGATCAAATTAAAAAGTGGTCCTTTGTGTGGCCCTGGCCCCCATTACAGTTTGGGAGATTTCTCCAACCCCCATTATTAAATGAGAGATGGAGAAAGAGTTTGAGATGGTCCATCACTTTCTCATGTGACTCATTAGATCTTTTCCTTCTAAACACAACATACCAACATATATAGCAACGGACAACGAGTTCGAATCTCGGAGAAAACAAGTGTTATCAAGTTATTTTATTCATCTTAATTATAAAGTATCAAAAATAAAGTTATCTTAATAAATTTTGATAATAGTTTTCAATACTCCTCCCTCTTTAGCCACTGTCACGAATAAAAAATAAAATAAAATACAGTCTCTTAAAATATAAAATATGTCTTCGTCCACCCTAATGTCACAACTGAAAATTGATATAAACAAGTCTTACGCACTGCAGTGCTGGCTCGACCATTAGTCGAGAAAGAAACTAGAATATACAACTTAGTTAGAAAAACCTAGATGTTGAATGCATGTTTCCCCAAGTCTTCTTGTTTTTGATTCAACAATTGTTATATGATCAAATCATAGCAATATACTACTTTCTTAATTTCTTTTTAATGCTAATGGTACTTTGTTTTGAGAAAATGTTATGCCCTTTTATGTTCTATCTCACTCTAACTATAAGAACAGAGAGAAAGAATAAATCAAACCAACCATTTATAAACTTTGGGTACATGACATATATTGTCTTGTCTTTGCTTGGCCGTTACTTGCTGTAATATATCTGCCATTCTGTTCAGTTCACCACACTATCTTACATACAAACGGACCCCATTCTCTACCAATAGTTATTGTCATATATATATGGTCCATACAATATATCTGCAAGGTTGTTAAAAACGTGAATTGATTTTATGTTTCTACATGACTATTCTTGGTTTGTAAAAAAAGGTCTCGAGACTAAAACACCTTAAGACATCGTTTTTGTAAGTAGTAGTGTAAAGACGCATCTGAATTCTAATATGGTCAATGAGATAACGGATATAAACTACTACCTCCGTCTCAAAATACATGATATTTTGATTATTATGACATGTATAATTTATATTTGTTTCCACAAGAATCAAAACATCATGCATTTGAGATGGAGGGAGTATATGATCACCTTAATTAGGATCTCATCAACTTGAGCATATTGAGCAAGTACTATAGACATATTAACACTTTAATACGTAAACCATTGCATCGAGTCAAATCTTTTCCCTCAGTACATTATGTTGTTGTGAGTTGCATTTTGTGTTTGATTCACATTTCCATGGATTTCTCTCCACTTCAGAATCACGTTGGTCGATAATAAGCGTCAAGATATGATAGTTAGGCGGAAAAAAGGTCACATTTTGTGCTGTCTATATATATGCAGATGGCCAATATTGTTAGAAAAATTTCACTGTAGAATAAATGCTGGTTGTAATGAAAGCTAATGGTGTATTGCTTTATACTACGTCTGACAAACCCTTATGGATGTCGAATTCTTTTCCTAGCAGTTTTTCCAGCGTCAACGTACTAGACGTTATAATTATGATAAACATCATATTTTATTTCAATACTTTCTCAAGAAACACAACTTCACATTTTTACATATTTTATTTTATTTCATTCCAAGTTCTTGCTTTTTTACTACTATATGTTTAGCTCATTTACGACACTACATTTACCGGATTTAAAGCAAACCTATATCTCAAGCTAACAGAGCATGAAGCTGAAATCTCGAAGCAGCAATCATAGAGTTGAAGCTCGATAAACCAAAAGAGATAAAACAATGTGAATCAATAAACGTTCCACAGAACAGCTGAAAGAAAAAATTCAAAAAAACCCTTGCCTTTTTCCCTTCCTTCTTCTATCCAGATTACTGAGATAAGACCTTCATTCCTACTTTACATAGATCACTGACTAAACGCTCAGTAAACTTGAATCATAAATGATACAGATTTCACTTTTGCATACTACAGGTAGAAAAACGCAACAAATGATAGTTTAGGCAGCAACATGGAAAAAAGAAAAAGAAAAGGCACAGTTGATCAGGTAGGACTTGTGTTAATAATCCCTCCAAAATTAAACTAATTAACTTAATTCTGGATATATGTCCTCAAGAAGCTACAACTTTCATAATAAACAAACCATAAAACATCATATCCAACTGTTATAATAATCAAACCATAAAACACAAATCCAAACATGATGTTCTTCCACATCCTCAGTACTAAATAAAATAAGTCTGTTCATAAAACCAACCTTAAAATAACAATTAACACAAAGTAGGTTCAAATTATTCCAAAGACCTCAGTACTAGAATTAATAAGACCATACAAGCCAGAACATAAGAGTCCTCAATACGACATTGCTGATATCTGGAGAGTACTGGAATCACCATAAATCATGTTTGATGCAAGATTTTCAATTAACCTTCGAATGTGTTGAAGACTCTCCAGGCTAAGGAAACTTAAGCGTACTTTTGTTGACATCAATAGCCTCCATAGCCGCCTTCATGATACCAACTTGATTATGTTGAGAAGCCATAGAATCTGATAAAGAAATACAGCAGGAAATGCATTAAGAAATATATATATATATATATATATATACTTAAAAATCATTGGAGACTAGTAAATTGAATCACCGCGAGTTCATAATGAATCTCCATCCAAGTGAGTAAACTTTACCTGGGAAACCTCTTAAGCGGTAGAGGGTGCAGCAGCAGCCGCGAGACCTTGCTCGATATCTCGCGCACCGGTGCCGGATCTTTCCCCATTACCCTGCACCAGCGATGGGGTTGAGTTGATTGATTGCTATTCAGATTCATCATCATACTCTTCTCCGTCGAATTCCTCAAACTTGAAGGCAGTCAAGTCAAGCTGGTAGCGGAGAATTCCCCCAGTCCCACCAAAACCTCTGCAGAACTGTGATCCTTCTTGAGACTTGTTAGTAACAAACTCAAGTGTGCAGCCAAACTTTCTGTATTCACTAGCAAACCACTCGAGGAGTGGAGTTTTGACCTCAACCACCAATTCAGCATTAGTTTCTAAGTCCCTGTAGTTTCTTTGATTGGTCTCCTGCTCCTTGTTCAAATGCTTAATGAGAGTCTCCCCAGTGGTGCTGTTTTTCAACACATACCTATTCATGTCGAGGTTTTCCCAAACAATGAGGGTTTCCACAGCACCCATCTCCAAGGCCTTGAGAGTGTCGTCCACTCCAAAAATGTACTTCCCGGTATCCTGACTTATTTCCTCAAAGTAGTTTCCTATCAGGCGCTTCTCTTGAATAAATTTCACATTGGCCAGAATTTCGGACGACAGCTCAATTGCCTAATTGAACCCATTTTCCCCTCCATAGGAAACATCTACCACATTCAGAATTTTGGCCTGTAGTCTTTGATCAAGCATATCTGTCTGACTCGGCTCAGTTTTGAAGTCAGCCGATCCAGCAAGAATCAATCCAGATACATTAGGCTGCGCGCTAGTGGTATCGATATAGAGTAGTTTGGCAAGTTCAGCCACGCTTCTCCATTCGAAGACTAGCGAAACGTAGAGCTGACTGGCCTCCTCTTCCATGTTTCTTAGGCAGGTCAACGCTAAGCTTGTGAAGCACCTCCCTAGTGTTACCACTCAAGTGTCCCGAAAAGGGTTCCATTACCATCCATGACAATAAAACCAAATTTCTCATCAGATTCCAAAAGTTTATTCAATGGTTTAGTGTGAAACTTGTTGTCACAGAGGTAAAGGGAATCATTGATGGGACTAAAAGGCTCGAAATCAATTGTGACCTTCTTCTCCTTTCCATCATCGGTCACAATTGTTCCAGTGTAGAGTACCAGTCCATTAGGAGGAACCTTGTTGTAGAGCTTGAGTCTCTGCTGAGCAGATGTGGTTGCTCCCAACACAGATTGCCTATTGACCCTACTCTTGATGTTCGAAGCAGCCCCAAATTCATCCCCAAGCATCTTAGTAACTCGAGCAATCTGATCATGTCGGGACATGATCAATGAAATCATACTGGTGCCATTACCCCCTGGCAGCTTCAAGTGCTTTGATCAACTTCTTGATTTTCCAAATCTCAATATTCTTGTTGGCATCGTGTGCGTCACCGATGGGCAACTTTTAGGGTTAGTTTGATCAGCTTGTTTCGAAATAAAGTTGTGATTAGGGTTAGTTTTCACACACACTCACATATATATATAGTGTTTTCTTGTAATTGGTCTAGGAAAAATTATTAATATTATTCCTAATTCAAATCGGTTTGGGTTTAATTCTCTAGTTGACTAAGAAAACTTGTACTGCAAGCTTTCGTTTAGCAGCAGAAAAACTATGGCAAAACATTGCATTTGGTCCTTGACCCACATCGTCCCTTATTCTCAAAAATATCACATTTCGTCACTTGCTTTGTTATTCCGTTAGACAATTTGATCTCTCGTCACTTAAGAGACGTTAAAATTTGTATAGTTGACAATATTAATCAATCGGTAACTTCGACACATATTAAAAGTTTCACGTAAGATCTAGAGTGTTCATGAACCGAACCAAAACACTGAGTAAAATCCGAATCGAGCCGATAAGCAACCGTTTTTAATCGATTTAAAAATACAACTTACAAATGGTTCGGTTTTCCGTGAAACTCCCATCAAACAAACCAAATGTGGCATGATTAACACACTTTGCTAGCTCACGCACAAATAAAATGGGATGAAGAATGTCTTGGGTTTAATCTGGGATGTGCTTATTTTTGTACTAGCTGAAGTTTCTACAGAGATGTAATATCTTTTTTATTATTCTTAAAAACGTTATTTTCGAGACAAGTTAATTGTGATTAATTTGTTTGTTTCAAGTTCAACCCTTTAAAGATCAAAGCTTTGTCTTGTAATCACACTGGAACAACAACCCACCAACGGATAATCGGATCCGACCCGGATTCGATCGGATCTTCAAGTCCATCTGCAGTGCTGCTGTCTTTCTCACAGTCATCAGCTTTCATGATCGGCAATTGAGGGAAGCTTGTGGGCTGGTGGTGGTGCAAACATAGCCACGGAAATGCTGCTCATCGGCAATTGAGGGATTCTGAATGCTCTCCAACTCCTTGTAAACATCAGATTCCAAAAGCTCTGCTGTCATCTCTCGCCATTGAATGTTCTTCTTCTCAGCTGTACTGCTCAAAACCCCAAAATCAACAAAGATAGAAACTTGTAAAGAATCAAAATTTAAATACCCAACAATCCAAATTCATTGATTGATTCATATAAATTTTAAATGACAGTAAAAAAAATTAAATTTTGTGATGGGACGCATCTTGCCTGGTGACAACTTGTCTAGCACCAAGCTTCATGAGAGAGTAGAGAGGCTTGAATGAAATGGCAGCTTGAAGAAGACGAGACAGAGGAGTCTCTCCCGCCCATTTCGGCCTCTCTAAGCTTTCCTTCTTCGTAGCCTTTTGCCACGTCAGAAGCAGCCGCCGCCGTTACTTCACCCGGAAAAGATGATTCCGGCTTCTTTATTAGTGGCGGTGGATTTATTGAATTTCCATTATTAGTTGAAGCATTAGTGAATGGAAGCTTGTGGGCTGCTGGTGGTGCAAACACAGCCATGGAAATGATGCTCATCGGCAGTCATTGAATTTCCATTATTTTTAATTCCATCACTAGTTTTTTTAATATTTATTATATATCCAACCGCAAAATTCATACTTTTAAAAATTAATAATTTAAATATATTATAAAATAATTATAAAATAATTTTTGTTAAATATTATTAAATATATATCGTCATATAAAAATTATTTTAATTTTATATCAATTATAATTTTTTTCGATTTTATTTCAAAATCTACGACTCTATTTAAAATTAAATATTTTATTTTATTTTATTTTTAAAATAATATATAATA
>JANIEQ010000892.1:0-21662 GCA_024708375.1 Oxalis stricta | reverse complement strand
TTGATCTTGATAATCCTGATTTGATCTTGATTTTGATCTTGAACTTGATTTATGATCTTGATCTTGATCTTGATTTGATTTGAATGATTTGATTTGATTTGATCTTGATTGATTTGATTTGATCTTGATCTTGAACTTGATTGATTTGATCTTGATCTTGATTTGAACTCCTGATGATTTGATCTTGATCTTGATCTTGATTTGATCTGAGAACTATTATCACAAGAAGGCATTTTTGAAAGCATGGTAATGGCAGTGTGAGAGAGAGAAAGGAGCGAGCGAGAAGGAGAAGGAAGGAGCGAGAAGGGAGATGAGTATAATAATTATTTCCAATCTATTGTATAAAAAATATTTCTAATAAAATTTATATATATTTCTTTTCTACTCTAATTAAAAATGCATACATCTTCTTTTTCATTCAAATCTATTAATATTTCTAATGAAAATATGTAATTATAAATTTGATAAGAAATCAAATTTTAATATTTGTGTACCTATCTTCATTATGTTTGTTAATTTTGAAAAGAAAATAAATTTTAAATTTAATAAGATTGTATATTTCACATTTTGAAATCAAATAAAAAATAATTATAACTGGGAGTATAAAAATTAAAATAATTTTTTTAATTTTAAATTTAATAGAATTGTCCGCTTTGAAATCAATTCAAAATAATTATAACTTGCTATAAAGTTAAAATAATTCTCTTTTTAATATAATATATTTTATATATATTTAATAATGTTAAATACAAATAATTATTATATACACTATTATATAAATATATTTGCACTATTAATTCTTTAAACGATTAATCCTCTGCTCAATTGGATTGATCTAATTACTTATATTCTTTCCATTTATAGCATTAACAATCTTTAAAATAAATTTAAAAAGTAAGTAATTACTTTATTTATATACATATAAATAATGTTAATTAATAATGGTAAGAAAATGCTACTATAATTTAGGAAGTTTAACCATTAAAAGTAAATTAAATAAAACAAATGTGTAGGAGATGAATTTATTGAGTAATTTGGAATTGGGTCGAATGAAATCAGATAGTGAGTTTCATTCCTATCTGCATGAATAATTTAGCAAAAGATTGCTAACAAATCTGGAAACCTCTTCACTGAAATCATTATTCTCTCTAACTCTCTCTGTTAACTGAAAAGATAAAAGAAGCTCAAGGCTATAGTAAAAAAAAGCTTCAAGCCAAAGTCCAAGTCCAAGTTTCTTTACCTTACCATGATCATCTTTCTCTCTCTCTCGCACTATTTACTAACTTTTGTAAGTAGTAGTAGAAGAAGTTTGTAATGTATATGGTACAATTCATTGCTAATACAAGATAAAAAAAAAGGCATAGAGAGAGAGGGTCTCTAAAAATAATAATAATAAATAAAGGCTCAAAAGAAAGATTGTAGCTTGCAGCACACCTTCCCATCCATCTCTCTTCTCTTCTCTATCTCTCACTCCCAGTTAGAGGAAATTCCAGAAAGCTAAATGTGCGACCACCATTGTCTCTTGAATTAAAATCTCATTTTTCATGACAAAGTCCGTTCCTTTATTGGTTCTTGTTTGAAAAACTTTCTCTGCTCAGAAACTGATACCTGTATTGTAATTGGCTTAAATTAAAAACAGAACTCAAGCATTTTTCTGTTCTTGTCTTGTAAAATTTATAGCTACTGGTTCAGATCTATTTAGCATTTCAATTCCATTGTTGTTCTAGAAGAAAAAAATGAGTAAAGAAGAGTTTATGAAGATCTAGGTAAAGCATACATTTTTTTATTTTATTTTGAGAATGTTTAGGCTTTGTTTTATTAATTTTAAAATTGATTTGTTTTTTGCAGATCTGTGTTCTTAAAGTGAACATGGTTAATGTGATGGATGTAAGCAGAAGGTTAAGTAAAATCTTGCAAAAAATTGAAGGTAATTAACTTGGGCGTCTAATTTTACTTTTATTTTTATTTTAGTTTTTATTTGTAAATACCATCTGGTAGTCCCTAATTGTAGCTTGCAACTAATTGTATAGTAAAATCCACAATTAAATAGGAAACTGAGAGAGTAGTATTGTGAAAATGTTCTTGTCCCCTGTTTGTTTGTTTTTTTCTTTTTAAAAAAAATTAATTGTTTCTGATTTTTGTTTTAATTTTATAGGGGTTTATACTACAAAGATAGATTCTAGAGCAAGGGAAAGTAACGGTTACTGGGAATGTAGACCCAAATGTTCTGACCAAGAAGCTTCGCGAAATCCGGGCAAGCATGCAGGAGCTATGGGGCGGGCTCATCAAAGCCTAATGCTAATCAGCAGATTAATCCTCTTGCTAATCAGTTCAAGAACATACGCAAATTGACAATTTTGGAAAAGGTGGAGGAGGTAATAATAATAAAAATAACATGAAAGGTGCTCCTCCTCCGACCAAGGGCGGAGGGGGAATCCACAGATGATCCTTCAGGGTAAAGCGGCGGCGGCGGAGGCGGTGGTGGTGGTGGTGGCCCACCGAACGCACAACAGCAATTACAGCAGCAGTTGCAGCAACTTCAAAAGATGAAAGAGATGGGAATGGGATTTCAAGATCTGAAAATGCTTCCTCAGATGAAGATGATGCCGGCACCACCCCAATCAGAAGGGCCAAAAGCCGGGGTGAAGTTCAACCCTCCGCCGGAAGATGATGATGATGAGGATTTCAGTGATGATGATTTGGACGATGATGACTTTGATGATGAGGATTTTGAGGACGATGAATTTGATGATGAAGATGACATGATGGATGATTTGCATCCACCTAATAAGACGAAGGCTCCTCCTCAAGGCGGTGGTGGCGGCGGAGGAGGGATGCCGCCAGAATATGATGATGATGAATGCTATGTTGAATGCTCAAAAAGGCGGTGGCGGTGGTGGCGGTCCTCCCCATGGTGGTGGTAAAAAGGGAGGAGGAGGTGGTGGCGGCGGAGGAGCTGTTCTCGTTCAAATAGTGGAAGGTGGTGGTAAAAAAGGCGGCGGCGGTTGGAGGAGGTAATAGTGGCAACAATCAAAATCAAGGGGGCAAAAATGGTGGAAAGACTGGTGGTGGGTTTCCACAAGATGCTAAAAAATGGCGGCAATGGAGGTGGTGGTGCCGGTAAGGGTGGTAATAATGGTGGCGGTGCAATAAATGGCAATGGAGGTAAAAAGGGTGGTGGTGGCGGTGGGCCTGGAGGAGGAGCAATGATGGGAAATGGTTTTGGTGGTGGTGGCCCTCCTCCTAACATGGGCATGCCCATGGGCCAAATGGCTAACATCCCAGCTGTACAAGGCCTACCGGCCTCAGCCGCCGCCATGAGCGGTGGAGGTCCTGGTGGTCCCGGTTACTTTCAAGGTGCCGGACCCGAACCTATGCCCGGAAACCCGTACCATCAACAACAATACTTGCAAGCAGTGATGAACCAACAAAGAGCAATGGGAGGAGCTAATGAGAGGTTCCAGCCAATGATGTACGCAAGGCCACCGCCAGCTGTCAATTACGCTCCTCAGTACCCATACCCGTATCCGTACCCGCCACCACCTCAATCCGACCCGTATACCCACTTCTTTAGTGACGAAAACACTGCAAGTTGCAATGTCATGTAATCCTGCTGTCAAAGGGCTAGAATCTTTGATGGCCATATATAATACAAGGAAATGTTTTTTTTTTCTTTTTCTTTCTTTCTTTCTTTCTTAATTTAATTTTCTTTTCTTTTTTTATAAATCCTAAGCTGAATTAGGAGCTTAATTATCATAGAGAGTTATATTTTACAGAATATAATATATATATATATAAATATTAATGTTAAATGTAATTGGGAAAAAGAGAATATTGGACTCCCTTTTCTAATGTATGTTATATGTTCCAATTTAAAAAATAAGGAAAAGGAAAACAATATTTTTACTAATAGCAGTGGAATTTTATAATTATTATTTTTTCAATAAATTTCTAATAAAAACTATCCGCTCAGAATCGATTATTCAATAATTAAAATCATGAAAAAACCTATTTCATCAGCAGGGCACT
Source organism: Oxalis stricta (assembly GCA_024708375.1). Taxonomy (NCBI): domain Eukaryota; kingdom Viridiplantae; phylum Streptophyta; class Magnoliopsida; order Oxalidales; family Oxalidaceae; genus Oxalis; species Oxalis stricta. The sequence goes on along the minus strand of JANIEQ010000892.1, from coordinate 17,633 downwards.
GTTGGCAAATTTTATTTTTATTGATCATGATAGAAATGTATATAAGATGCAATGATGGATGCTTATGAGTTTGTGCCTTGTGGGTCTCACATGATTATAATAATAATAGTAATTACCAAGTTAGGTGATAAATGTGTTTATTTGGCCCACCCCTCACTAATCCTAATAATCAAGGGATGTACTACAAATGAAAAATAGTTTATTCTTTTATGAGATTTATTCTCATCCGTATAGTAAGTAGACAGTGGTGGTGTGTATAATTATTGAGGTTTACTCATAAAAAGGTATGCTTATTTATTAGATTGCCTCCTCTCTCTTACACTAGAGTCCTGCTGATGAGTACTCTTTAGTCTTGGACTGTAATTGCTTTGAATGTTTGGTTTTTATATCTAGAGGATCTTCCGTCTTATTTAAGATATTAAGATGTAGTTTTTTAATTTTTAATAAAAAAATATTTATTTTATAGATATTTGAAACAAAATAAAATATGCTCCAAATATCAAATGAATATATAATTTGTTTATAGATTACATGCTGTCTCGTAATGCATTACAAAATCCCCCTAAGTTTAAGCCTTAACACAATATCCCTCTCATAGTTTCAAAATTGTAAAAATTTACCTGAAGTTGAACTCCGTTTAAAGCTTCCGTTAGTAAGTTGAAAAGACAGAATTAATCCCTTTTAATAATCTATACTTTCATCACGCCGTTTGTCTCCCCGTTTGATTTAGAACTCTGTAATGAACTAATTACAATTTCTCACATTTGTTTTGAGCTGATTTAATTGATCAAAGTCGATTAGCCGCGGGGGATATCTCAATTATTAGTAGTATATCCGTAATTAACGCTTGATTAAGCACTTGTGATTGGAAGATCACTACATATTAGCATCGAAAAATCCTCAGTGTAGTAGCATTTGTGTAACAGAAACCGTAGAAGGTGTTGACAAAGACAAGCTAACTACTTTTATTTAATTTTTTCTGTTCTTTTTCAATTCGAAGAGAATTCTAACGGCGTTGACACGAATTATTTTTTCGGTAAACGTCAAGTCATTTCAATAGAGAAAGGCAGCATCTGATCATTCATAGATTTAGACTACCATGCATCGCCACCGCAACACACAAAACAATACAATAAAAACAAAATTGACTAATAAACCCCACACACACAGATGATGAATAGAAAGAAGAAATAAAAGTTCACGTTCGTGTGTTTGATTCTTCTATGATTATTGATATTTGTAGCTAGCAATCCATATTTATGTATAGCTTTTCGTACAGCTTGATTTGAGGTTTTGCAAGAAGTACAGGCTATAATATAATATTCGATAAATTGAAATTTTCATTTAATTAATAAGTTTTTCGGATTAAAAATATGATTATCAAAGTTATCATATTATATCGTTTATTTAATAAATTTCAGTAATTTTGGTTTTACTAATTTCAAGAGATTTGATTTTAGTTTTAAATTATATTATTTTTATTTTAAATTAAATATAAATATTTGTGATTTTACATAAATCAATAAATCTCTACGTAAGCTCATTTACATTATATAATTATAGCTGTAAAGACTAAAATACCTCCTAATTACATTGCAAATCAGAATGATCAGAAGTGCATGAGTGAAGATGGTCCACGAAGATATAATGTATAAATATAATTTATATTTTTTAAATTTATTAAAATTTATATTTAATTTAGAATAAAAATTTATATCTATATTTATATTTAATTTGGGATGAAAATACGTTTTTACATAAAAGAACATCAAATGTATTTTAAGAAGAGTAATGGTATTTATGAATTTATTAAATATTAGGCCGTCTTAGGGTTTATTCTCATTCTTGTCTCGTGACACAAGTATTTTCGGGTCAATTAAGAACCCGTCTTAATCTAATTAATAATCTCCAGGATTATGATGTCTGAGACATTTCAGAAAAATTAACGATTTTTTAACTTGGAAGTATAAATGAGACAACAACATAAAATGATGATGACGATGGCATCTGCCTTACGACCAAAGTCTGAAAGTAAATGTACTGTTTCAGTTTTTACGGCTGCACGGGGGCTGTGACCTCATTCATATTCAGACCAACCATTTATTGTAGTTTGCTCGAGATCCTAAATTCACTCTCCCCTGTTTGGTTATGGATGTAGCATATACTATCCTCGTTATTCATCTTATCCTTATAATTACGTCCAAACAAGCGCCAACGCTTACATAGTAACATTTCTTTAAATTAATATTCGATAAATTAATAAATTCTTTAAAATAATAAATTTATCTGGTTTCGACTTTGGCCAATGTAAAAAATTGAAAAACTCGATAAAATAATAAAATAATAATTTTTTGAAGATTTTTTATAATTTTTATCTCAAAAAAATCATAAATTAATAATTCATAGAAATTAAAAAAATATATTATATTTTATTAAAATATGATTTAATAATTATCTGTTTTTTTAAAGTTCAAGTCTATTTAGAATTATTGTCACCAAATAAGAATACAATCATAATTATTGAGCCTCAAAATTACTGTATGACGTAATTTTAAAAGATATAAATTAATTTATCTTTTTATTTGATATATAAAATATAATTATTTAATTTATACGAAAATATAAATTACGTTGAATCGATTAAAAATTCTTTAAATTAATAATTATTAATTTATCGATAAATTAATAATTTTTTAAATTAATAAATTTTTTAAATCGCATTAAATTTTAACTGTATATCGATCTCATCCTGACATAAAAAGGTCAATTGTCAAAGGATGACACGTGAAAGATGAGTTAGATAGACTTTGACTGCATGAAGAAGGTGTAGGTTCTGTTTGTATGTTTTAAAAAGTAAATCAAATGCAAACAAACCATACTAAATAAATAAATAAAATATTTCTTCCATTTTTAAATAGATGTAGTTTTGATTTTTTATATAAAATTCATATGTTATTTTTATCTTCAAATTAGATGTTAATTTAAGAGATTTCACATAAATTAATAAAATATATTTTTTAATTTATTTTTCAATATAATTATGATTGTATAGATTAAAAAACCCTCATGAAGATATGTGGGTGAAGATGGTGAAATTGGTGAGGGAGAGTACATGGAGACATGAGGGTGAAAGATGGTGAGAGTATAATGGAAAAACATAATTAATGTTCCTTAAATTTGTCAAAATTTGCATCTAATTTGAGACAAAAAATTATGTTTATATTAGCATCTAATTTGAGACAAATAAAATATTTAAATAATAATAATAATGACTGGTTATACTTATAAATAAATCTAAATAGCCAAAACGATAACTATTTCAGAAAATGATAATATATTATATATTTAAAAATTCATTTAAGATATATTTATTTGGATGTATTTGTTGTGTATTTAAAACATGTTCATCTTGTTCCACACTCTAACAATATGTATTTTTTAATTAAAACTGATAGAAAATACGTGATTGAAGGACGACAAATGATACAGAACAAGCCTTTCCTGAAACCAAATGAGAAATCAGTCCCAAAGTCAATTCTTAGAGAAACAAAAATCCAATTTCTCAGTTCTAAGTAAGGAATTGCAGATCAGTTCCAATGACATTGTTGCCTGTAAGAGTAGTTTTTCTTTTTTATATGGTACTTTTTGGTTGAGCGAGCTGTAGAATGCTCTTGTCACAAGTTAATGATTGAAAAAAAAAAATCTTCACGCAAATCTTTTTGACTTTGAAGGCAGAGAGTGTCGAGGAAAGCACATACAATAATTTCATGTGACATTGAGGCTAGAGCTAAATGAAAGAAACAATATATGCGAGATCTATTTTTTCCCTTTTTCTTTTTAATTTAAATGTTGTGTTCATGAATACATCAAGAAAATTGGTCAAAAGAATATTTTATTAACCAAATTGTAAGCAACTATAAATTGATTGTACCACTATGATGAGTCTGTTAATCATAAATTCATAGTTTTATGATGAATCTGTTAATCATAAATTCATAGTTTTATGATATTTATATTTGATATAACGTCGATTTGAAATACGTGATATTTTGATTAATATGGCAATGTTGTACTTTTTTATTTTAAAATAATTTATGTTTTAAATTTTGATGGCATGTTTAATTATTAGATGTAATAAGTGTATTTTTACAATGAAAATATTTCATAAACTATACGTGATGTTTTATTGATTTGGAGAAGACTGAGAAATCATTTTTATAAAAATATTCTCTATGCACTCAAAATACACATACCATCAGAAATCCAAAATATCAACTATTATAAAATAGATGTAGTAATTAATATAATGTAATGAGAATATTTTTATAAAAAAATACTTTTTTCCTAAAATTAAAAATAAAAATATACATAATTTAAAAAATATTTTATTTTAACAAAAATAACATCATTATATCTAACTAATTATATCATATCACATTAAATAAAAAAATGCATTTTAAAATGAAGGCCATATATTAAAATAAAAAAAAACATTAAAGTTTTGACAAATAAATAAAATTAAAACTTACAACATATTTTTTATTGGAACATTTTTTTTTTAAACAGAAAAGAGAGATTGGCCTGAGCTACCAATGATGACAAGATGAGGAAGACATGAGCAGAGGATCCCTTTTACTTATCTTTTTCGGGCCCTAAATTTTGACTAAAAAGAATACGTAGATTTGAAAATAGCTCCGACTTTCACGTGGGTCCATCGCCAATTTGCCTGGGCCCCATCTACTCTTGATCTCATTTTTCTTAATCAAAGTAGCACAGTAATTAATTGCCATGTCAACACGATTAATCAATTTCAAATTCCACCTTTTTTCTCGTTAAGACTTCAAACTCACACCAAATAATTACCATTAATCGGATTTTGTGATCACATTTCATTCTCCGTTTCAAAGATGATGTTTACATATATCTAATATATCTAATTGATAATCTTTATTATATATTTCATTTTATTTCCGGTGGTAGTATGTGACATCCTTCTTGAATGTAACTTTAACTAGGTGAAGAAATTAATAATTGCATGATTGAGACTTTACAGTATATAGGAATTTTATTTTCTAGTTTTTTTCTTTTTGGTCTTTTATGGGGCTATAGTAGTATTAATTATCTTCTTGTAGGATACTCGGTGTATGGTAGTTCGTATACATTTTTTTTGAGTTTATGGTTCGTATACATTTAAAAGACTTATTATTATCATTATTTTGTAAATTCATTTATTAAAATCGAAATGCATGCAATAATGTTTGATACACACCAAAACTTTGAGACATCCGGCGAATGCTATTAATATTGCTACCCACAATTGCAGCCCATACAGACTGTAATATGTTGTCTTTTAATTGGGTTTTTTTTTTGGATGTGACATTTTGCAACCACTATGCTCCAAGCTACCTCTAGAAAACAAAAATTTGAATTTCAATAATTTTTTTAAAAAAAAATTAATACACAATAACTCAAATAACTGTCGTTTTGAGGAAAAAAAATTGTCTTCGCCCTTTTTAGATTCTCAGTGAAATTTTAAACATAAATTATATAATTAATTACTTATTTAATGGGAAGATAATTTAAATATTAGTTGAATTATTTAAAATGGAAATATTCTAGTAATCTAATTTTAAAAAAAAATCAAAATTAATAAATATTATATACGTAAAAATATGAAAAGAAAAAAAGAGAGAGAATATATACTAGAGTATTTGAAATATTATAGAGTAGGTAAATAAATGGAACGTAAAGGGGTAGTTTAGTAAACCAAATACAGAAAAACACAGTCCCATCGCCGAGATGGCCAGTGGAGCCTAATTTGTTCCTTCTTTGATCACTTCAGCAAAATAATACTGCCCCCTTCGTTGGGACCCAGTTCCACGCCGAGAAGGAGTGAGTTGTAGGCTGAAATTACCAAAACACCCCGTGATGGAAAACATGCTCAGGAAAAACTTTATTAGGTTAATTTTTATTTGTTTTAAAATTTTATATGCATGCGAGTTGACGATTGACACAGTTGGATCCACTAGCAAAGTCGCACAAATAACTCCAAGCAAGTTATGTAGGTTAAGAGGCATATATATATATAACATTTCTTTTAGCATTGATTTTGATTTGTTTTAAAGTCAATACAGATTATCTAATCTGATTCAATAGAACTTTGAGTATCTATTTCTTTTAAGATGTTTTGGAATTTACACAATAGAGTTGGAAGAGCATTTTTGTCAAACCATTAACTGTTACGTACAGTTTAATTTTTTAATTTTTTTTTTTTTTTAAATTCATTATAAAAAATTAATTTATTATCAATCAATTATTATCTAAATATATTAAATTTATAATAAATCTAAAAAATAAAAATGTCGATTATTTGTATAGAGAGATTAATATTCAATAGCCAAATTGACAAGCTATATATTTTGTCCAAAAGATATCATTTTCAAAACGATTTGACACTTCATGTGCGATTTAAAAATATATTTTATATCTCAAATTACTTTTACCATTTACTCGAGATCTCGTAAGAGTCGTAACTCTCCCACTCGTTCGAGATCTCGTAAGAGTCGTAACTCTCCCACTCGTAAACTATGGAGGTTCATGTTTTGAAAAATCAGGTTTGAAGCTCCTTGAATTTTTCAAGAACACGTTCAGATGTCTCTGTTTGTTTGCTGGAGAAAATTCTGTATGAACAGAACTGTAACATATGTCGATTAATTGGTTAAATGCTGGTACTTTCTAGATGCAGTTTTCTGTAATGTAAAATTTCAAAACTTAAATATTTCTAATTTAATACTTATTTTATTTATAGTTTACACTTTTATATTTTAAATTTATTAATAATGAGTAGATATATCAATTTTTAAATGAATTTAAAATAAAATTTCATCTATTTATACACCAAAAAATTTATATTTTTGGGATGGACAATGTATGCGATTTTATAACTACAGTGTGTAATTTATTCATGCATGTGGCCTATGGATTTTGAAAGATGCCCAAAGTAACATAGCAATGATTACTCTTTGATAAAGTCACCAACTAATTAACTAAGTATTTTTATCTTTACAAGAATAGAATAATTACATTCTTGCTTTTTCTCTCCTTTTAATTTTTCGTTGTTTCGTGTCTAATTGTCCACGTATAGTATACTTCTCCATCCAGCAGAAGTTGGAGCAAAAAAAAAAGAGAAATAAAAAAAAAAAGAAAAGCAGCCGTAAGCTCGGTGGCGGTATTCTACTTGTCACAAGTTTTATACTCCCTCGTCTTCGAATAATAAACAAACGATTGTTTTTACTTTTTTGGATTCAATTTTTTTTACTACATAAGGACTACTCTCCACATCCATGAAAAATAGATCCATGAAAAATAGATCCATGATTTTATGATAGAATAACAATATAACAGAATTTAAGTAAAAAATAGAAATAATGATATTGACAAACTATATATATTTCTATCTTATCTTTGAATATATATCGTTTGAAATAAATTTAAAAAAACAAAATATATTATATTTAAAGACGAAGGAATATTAATGTTTTATTATTTTTTACGACAATGTTCATTTTTTTTCTATTAATATCTATAAATTAATCACTCGATATATAGAAGTAGCTATTATTTGGAGTGCTGAGTGACTCTCTTCTTTAGTGAAAGAGAATTGTAAGAAAGTTGGGTGGGTAGGGAGCCAATCGATCGTGGAAGAACTGGAGATAAATTAAACTGTGTGTGCATGTTGATTTATATATGGTGCCTTGTCTAATAATACACCATTAACTAGGGTTGAAAATAAACAAATATTATATCAGATAAGTCTTCCCTATATATATTTTACTTTATAGTTAGAAACAAATGTTAAATCATTTATATGTATATCATGTGTGTATATGTGTGTGTAGTGGCTTCAATAAAAGTATGTGGCAAATGGCAATGGGCCTATTTTTTGTTTGTACATCATAAAGCTCCATGCATACAATTAAAAAAGGGTTATGACATTTACACAAGTCCCCTTTTTATAAATAAATATCCGGAAGTCCCTGTATAGAATAAGTGGTTTGGAGATTCCTATAATTTTTTGAAAACACATTCGGAGATTCCAGTGTTGACTTTCCGCGTATTTCCACTTATGTGGCAACTCGCGACGGAAAATTGAAATGGACAACAATTTATGTTAAAGAAAAGCGTTTCAATTTTCAAGTTATATAGTCGAATTGCCAGATAGACCGCACATATGTCTTCGTTCGCTGATCAGTCACGGAGTTGTTGTTAGCCGATCAACGTACACAAAAATCGTTCCTACATCAATTTTAACTTTTATGTCCGACACATGCAGCGGCGGAGCTAGAAATTAATTTCGGGATATTCATCAATTTCTTTATTTAGTATTGGCATTAGCACAACCATAAAAAATGCAGTAAATATAATAATTGATGACAAACAATTTTAGAATCATCAAAACTAAAAATTCTAATGACAATTGAAGATTTACTCATTTTATCTAATTGTAAGTTGAAATACATGATAAGATACGAGAAAATAAAATAGAAATTTGGATGAAAAAGGAAATCATAAACTGAAAGATTTCATTTTTATAATTAATTAATTATGAAAACGTTTCACACTTTTTTTTCGAAGTAAACGTTTCACACTAATTAATTCTATTATATATATGATTAATCAATTGAGAAAACATACATGTTTTCATTTTGACTTCAATAAACTTAATAATGTACAATCTTATCCCCAAACTTGAAATACTATACGTTTAATATAATTATTTTTTGAAAAGGAAAAAAAAAGGAGGCTCAATATTTATTCGAGCGAGTAAATAAGTATTTTTCATTGGGTTCAACTACATTTTGACGGTTCGCTATACAATTTCAGCAGGTTCAATTTAAAATAATGCAAGGACTATATAGGGTGTTCATAAAGCTGAGGGTGTTCATTTTCACACCATCACTAACATGTAGCTCTGCCTGTGGGCACATGAGCACAAATACACCGAAAAACCTACACGAGAACCTCTGAACGAGATTTACAAATCTTAGGGAGTCCTGAACCACTTTTTCTACGCATGAATTCCAATGTGGTTTTACAAAAATCACAGGGACTTATGAATGCAGTTCCCAGTCCCAGTATATATAACAATATCTTTATTTTTTATAGATACTAACATATATACCACTCATATATAATAAAATATATACATACATGATACATACCTTCAAAATATATTACTTTTATATGATAAATATTCAACACTAGCTCATGAATTAATGAAGAGATAATGTTTTATCATTTATGAACTAGACATGCATATATAAAATAACCCCACTTTGAGTGGAAGCCTCCAATTAATTCTTAGCAATAATTTCCTAACTCTTTTTACATTTAATGATTATTATAATTCCAATTGATTATAATTATGATGATCGAAAGAGGAAGAGAATTGATGGTTATGTCCAATATCTATAAGCATGGAAAATCAAAACAATTCTAGTGGCTAATTAATTGGTTCATGTTAAAGCAGATATCAAAGTGGGTCTCATCACGATCGAACATCTATAGTTTTGATTGTGATTTTTGTGATTGATGACTTTATTTTTATCCAGTACGTACATGATTTTAGATTTTATATTAGATTTGATATGTTAATATAACAAATTATTTCTGCCAACTTGATTAATTAAGGTGAGACCTAACAAAATCAAATCTCGATCAGCTGGCTAATGGCAATTTTCTATTTTTCTTACTTGATTATATTAAGAACTACTTGTATTTTCAATCTACGTACATTAAATTAAAGCATGCCTTTTTGAAAGTAGGGCAGGAAGTGAAGAAACGTGGCAAACTAAAGATGTCTGTTTTGGGTATTGGAGATAACTTGCAGCATAGTGGATCCAACCAAGTAATTGGTTCCTCTTTTGATGTAATTTTCTTTTTCCAACCATATAAAATCGAACCCAAAACCTATATGGGTGGCAGTAATATTGGGTTTTGGGTCCGGGTTTGTCCGGATTGTTGGATTTTTTTATTTTTTTTATTTTTTTTCATTAGTCAAAATTGTTGGATTAATTAATAGTTATATAATCTCAGAGACTTTTACACTAGCTAGCTCTACTGCTTCATGCATGTGTATGAGAATTAGTGTGTGCGACTGTGTCTGTCCCTTTCATACCACAATAATTTTGCAGGGGTAGCTATTTTTTTCGTCTGTTGAAATATTGTTAGGTTTTCTTTTCTTTTTCTCCGTTCAAATTAATTACACAAATAATTATATTTTATTCCATCTCAAAATATATGATATTTTTTATATATATTTTTATAATAAAAATATTATGTATTTTGAGATGGAAGAGTATACACTAGTAGAAAATTTCGATATGCCCACGCTTCGATAAACATGGTCTAATATCATAAAATCGTGGCGGAAACAATAGGTCACGATTTTTCGACTTTGTGCCATGGTCTTGAACAGTGAAATTTGCTTCCGTGGCGGAAAGTATACGCCACGGTTTTCATCCCTTTCTTGCCACGGTTTTAGGAAGCTGTAGTGTATAAAAATTGATCCACGTTTTTCCTATTGGCCTTTACGTCACTCGTTTCTTAGCCGTGACCAAATATTGCCACGGTTTTTGCCACGATTATATAACCGTGACTATATATTTGCTACGGTTATTTAACCAGCTGGAAAGCTATGAGACTTTTTTCCACCCACGATCCAAAACCATGGCGTATTCATATACTACGGCCACGTGCTAATTCTTAATTTAGAAGCCACTTGCATGTGCATTGACATTCACTATTACTAATTAATTGACTATTTAATTAAAAACACAATTTTAATATTTACTTATAATAAATCGATATTATGCCTATAAGTTTATTCTATAATTGTTTTTGTGAACTAATAAATGTTTAGCTAAACAAGTAGGCTACAAAAAATTGTGGTCCATCATGTACGACTATAAAAATATCTATGTTCTTCCCTACGGACTAATGATCATCGCTTCGTCACTATGGGTACGATACTCTTTACGAGCTACCCGAAAGTCAAATACATATCAAACTTCAAACACTTGATATTTAACAAGTGAAGGCCACAATAGTTAACCATTTCAAAAATTCCGTAGATAACGAGTTAAGGCCAAAACAAGTTAACCATGATCAAATATCCTCAAAGTCTTCAAGTGTAATATTTGTTTTTATTGAAAAATATAGGGTAAATACAACAATAAACCATTATTAGTATTATGGCCTTGTTCAAGGCCAAAACAGTTAACCATTATCATTTAACAACAAATTAACCTCAAAGTCTAAAATTAAATTTTACTTCCACATCCTGCATTGTCAATGGAGCCGAACGCACTAATCTCATGGCCTTGATCATTAATCCTGCGAAAGAGCCGTGAGCACGCTGTTTGCATCTTTTGGAGTCGATGGTGGCAATAATGCTTCAAGCCCAGGGGATCCCACCTAAATTCAAGCCTCCCTTCTCCTCGCACTTGCCTCCCAATGACTCCCCCGACAACATAATGTTCCTTTTCCCTACGCTCTCTCCCTCTCGTCATGTCCCTCAACTCCGTGCTCTAATCTCTTCCCTTTTTCTATCTCCCTCTCACTCTCTTCTCTCTCCCCGTCTCTCTCTTCAAGTTGCCTCTATTTTCTCCTCGAACTCTTCTGCTCGAGAACGTATTGTCGCCACATTATCTGCATGTTTGGCTTCGTTGCTCTTGTCTAATAGAGTGTTTTCCTCAATATTATAAGAGTGAAAATCCTCCCTCCACAATGAGACCCATCAGGGCTTTTCTTTTCCCGAAAACACATCGAAAGGCTTCTATATCATTCTTTCCATCTTCTTGATTTTTGCGAGCATTTCCTACAATAATAGAATTAATATGGTTTAAATCTGATTCCCTATGCTACTTCTTGGTCTCTACAAAATGCTAGCCACCCATAGCCTGAAATGGTGGAATCTCGGTCCTCCATGCTGACCTTCAGCTGACAATTGTATACCCTCGACTCGGCAACAAGTCTAGCTGGACGATATCTGATCAACATCAAGTCCACACTTGCGGAGCTGTGTAAGGCGGAGCTCCTGAAAAGACGAATTAAATCAAAAGGGTCAATAAAATATATATGCATATATATGAACAGATTTAAGTTCAAAGGATGATAATTATTACCATTGGTGCTTCTCCTAAAACATGGTGGTTTGTCACTGACCTCAGACAAGTAGTTGTTATTCCTAGCCTCTCTTACCAAATGAGACGGATTACCGTGGACATCTTTCGTAACGGAATTAAGGTCGAAATTACTTCGCGAATACGGAGGTCCCAATCACCAGGAAACAGTTCCCATGGATTTAGAATGCCCACTTGTAATATACTTACACGAGCAATCAGGTTGTCTCCATTGACAGCCAAAGAATCAAACCGAAGTCTTGTACCCGCCTCCAATCCACGTGCATGGCAGAAATTTGAGAAACCGATGACGGATAATCTGGTACTCAAGCCTTCAGTACTTTGAATACGGCCTAAACGGATATGAAAGGATGCTTGTCCTGGAATAGTGAGGTGAATTCCCATTGCATCTTCACTTCCGGGACTTCATTCAGCCAAGCCCTTGGCAATAACTGAAAATACAAGGAGATAACTAAAACATAAATATAAAAGGTTCGACAACATACATATATAAACCGAAAATTGCCATGAAATAGTAATCTTACTACTGCTTCTTTGGTATGAAGACCATCGTTGGCTTGGCTCCATGTGATAGTCATCTCAAAATGTTGCACCATTTTGTGGACTCGAAAATAGAGAAAATGAAGGACAAGTAAATCAGAGAGTGTCAATTAAACGACCAACATGAAGACAAGATTTTTACATTCCTTACATAGCAACTACAACTACCAACAATCACAGTCGATGAAAGTCGATGAACAACAGACCATAAACGCAAATTAAGACCAAATCGATGCAAAATAGAGTGATTGAGAGTAAATGACACAACTCTTAGAAAACTTCCGAAAATGTAAATTACTACACTAACGGAAAGAGATCTTTTTCCATTCCTTAAATAGCAACTACAATACTATCAATTGCATGTACATGCAACCTTAAATTTATTCGTCAAAATCACGCAAAAGACTAAATTAACATCAAATCATTCATCCACAACACTGACAACATACCATAACCTCAAATTAACAGAGAAGTTTATACAGAAATTGTACCTTTGAAACGATTTTGATCGCCGCTCGAAGGAAAAAATTGAGAGAGAAAGAGAATGAGAGAATTTGAGAGAATTAGGGTTTGAGAAGTGAGAGGTTGTGTTGTGGTCGAGAGAGAAGATATAAAAGGATAGATTATCGCGTTTTTCAAGACGATAAGGGAAATCTGGAAAGTTAATTAATCATGTTCATCGATTTGGCCACGGTTTTCAAGACGTGGAGCTAATATAATGTATGCACGGTTTAAAAACCGTGGTGTATTATCCTTTTACACCACGCTTTTTTTTCGTTTTCAAAAAACCGTGGCGTAAAGTATCTTACGCCACGATTTTTTGGCCGTGATATTTTTAGCGTGATGCTAGCCTAATTTTCTAATAGTGATATATTTTCTTTCCATGTTATGTTAACATAACATCTAGTCTCTTCGATACTTATTTCTTGACAACTTCACGAACTTTCTTAAGTCATTTGATCGATCCAATCGAGAGAGCATAATGAAATATTTTAATACAATCTACAACCACATACCGTTATATATTTTACTTTCCTTAAGATAACCACGACATGGTCGAATAGTTAAGACACTCGTCCCTTTCTCTTGAGGTTAAAGTTAAAAATTCGAATCTCGTCGTCATATATTATCTATGTTTTTTAATAGCTCTCGTATTTTAGAGTTTCACATATATCAATAATACTATTTTTGAGATAAAATTCATCATTATTTTACAATTTTACCATTTATATACATCATTTAATAAATTACTCTCCCGTCTCGCAATACATGCTTTTTTAAATTTTTCATTTTGTTTCAAAATAGATGATTAATTTAAATCAAAATATATTAAATTTTGTCTTTCACCTTATCTTTTGTGCCGATAACTTAAAAATCGTATATTGAGAGGTGAAGGAAATATTAATTATGTAGTGAGTTAGGAAATGTAAGTGGGAAGAGAATGAAAAAAAATAAAAAATAGTTTGATATTTTTAAAACATCAATTATTTAAAAAAAAATCATAAATAACGCCACTTATTTAAAGACTGAAGGAGTATTAGATAAGAAACGATAAATAGGAATATAAAAATATCCCATAAACAATTACACTACTAACCTTCATCGATCGATGTACCACCTAAACAACCTACATAAACACAACATTTTCTTGACTAAACAGGATCAATATATAAAAAAATAAAAATTGCTGCTAAATTAATTAGGCGATAGAAAATAAAAGTTTAGCCGACACAGTCCCTAAATTTAAGGTGTATATACATTGTGCGTTTAGGACAATCAGTTAACATTGTGGACTTCTAAAATTGAACCTCCAAAAAATTCAGTCTATGCTCCTATTATCATTTTTTTCGAGAGAATATTTATTAGTACTATTATTAATTCAGTTAAATAGTTCCTCACTGAATTTGTCGTACAGGGTTTTGTGATTTTAAAATCAGATAAATTAAATTATTGTACGACAGTATTATAAAAAAAATTGACCAAAATAAAAAAAAATAGAGTAATTTGGAAATTCTGAAGAATAGATACATCATTGAAAGACGAAATAATGGAGTAGGATTATCTATATAGGATATGTTCAAACAAAAGGATTATCAATATAGTTAATACTACTCCATAATCTATATATCTATCTATACAATCTATTCCGAAGAAATTTTATTACTACGTCATAATTTAATTAAATAGTTTGGTACTTTTGATTGATATAAATAAAAAATTATGTTACAATTAAATTTTAACATATTTTTCTGCTCAATAAGCAAAATAGAAAACTATATATTCTATAAAACCAAAAGTGAAAGCCATATATTCTAAATTTAAAAGAGAAAATTAATATTCTTTTATTTTTGTATCGGACTAGATATCTTCAATATTATAATATATTCAATCATAATCTCGGTTCGGATTCATATTTTTCTAAATAGACGTATAATTGATACGTTATTTTTAATTATGATTTTAATTAGGTTTCGACGACAAAGAGTATCGCATTTTTCTTATTTTTCATGAAACCTTATATTAATTAATTATAAATTATGGTATAATTATTTTTTGAAATATTACTCTAATTTAATCAATACGAGTACCTATACTAGTTAAATTAAACTTTTTCTGATAGAATTTAAATTAAACTCTAACTGTTGGTAAGATGCAGATAAATTAAATACAGTAATACTCCCTCTCCGTATCGAAACGTGACCACTTAAATGTTTTTTTTTTTTTTTTTTTTTGAAAAGTGATCCATACTTAAATGTTGGTTGTCATGTAACATAAATAAATTAACTTAGCTGAGCCCATGTGTTTATTATTATTGGGCATTTATGGGCCTAAGCCCACTGAACATATTAAGTTGTTCATCTCCTTCATTCATTCATTCATTCTTTCTTTCGTCTCATTCTCAATTTACAGAGAGAAGAAGAAAAGAATGGCGTGTTTACACGATCACAGTTGCGAAGATAACGATTGTTCCTCCGATTGGTCACTCTATAAGCATATCGATCTTTCCAAGGTTTCTCTCATTACTCAATAACCCAAATCTGATACTGATTTTGTTGATTGGCAGTGAATAGTGATGATGCGAAGCTCAAAAAAGAAATAAATATTATACGGTGTGGTGATTAAGCTTAGTGATTCTTCTCGAATAGTTTTTCATTTCTACTCATCTCTGTTTATCCTGTCAATACAATCATTTTTTATTCCAGGCATCTGCTCTAAATGAGGCTGTTCCAGGAAGTGTGAAGTCGGTTTTCAAAGCTTGGGATCAACGACTCCAATCTACTGGGGTATTTAGCTTCTTTCTCTCTTTCTTTCATATGTTAAAATTACTGGCAAGTTGATTAAGCTCGGGATTAAGTGAAGCGTGCATTGAATGAGCTGATTGAATTTAAAAATTAGCTTCGGAAACGTAATAAAACAATTATGTATAAGATGAATTAGTTTATTTTGCCTCCTTTCTGACCATTGGAAATTGAAAACCATAATTAGGCAATGTATATTTGCTTCCACTCAGTTGCAGGCTGTAATTGATGATTTACATCATTTTCTCTTTCTGACCAGGAATTCTTGGAAAGCAATGAGGATGATCCAGAGTTACTTGTTTATGTTCAGTAAGTGACCTCTTGTCTTGATTCTAAGTCTTACCACTTTACTCCCCCCCCCCCCCCCTCATAAGATTACTTGTATGATTATGAGATTTATTCATTGCTCTCATGCATGATGTCTAAATTTGTAACTTCCTTAGTGCTCTTTATATCGCCAACATTCAGTTTTATGCTCATGGTAGAGGTAATTATGTGTCAGTTGTGTGTAATTTTGAAGTCATTTGAAGAGAACTTTTAATGTGATCAGGTGTAATAATGGCCTATTTTCTAGATGTGTTTCATTTAAGCCTCTTTAAACCAAGTAGTATTTGTATCTTATTTTCAATTGATATAATGCTTACCCATGACCGCTTTTTGGTGGCTGGAGTAGTTACCTTTAACATCCAAGTTTGCTATATTCAGGCCTCCACAATTGCTTTTTTTCAAGCTATGTAAGTCGCATCATTAAAGATCCTTTTAGGCAGTAGACTTATAAGCGCTCTCACGTTCTCTTATTATTGGCTGTGAATTGTGATAGATTTTCATCAGATGTTAAGATTAAGAGCATATCAGTTGTTGGTAGTGCTGATGGAACTAGTCCCTCAAAGATGAGAGTGTAAGTTTAACTCATCTTTGTTCTCAACATGGCTTCTTCTTATACTGATTAGAAAATTGTATAACTAACAGTTGTTATCTAAATAGATTCATCAACCGTGAGTGGAATTGACTTCTCAGATGCTCAAAGTATGCAACCTGTTCAGGTAATGCCATACCTTAATTTTCTCATGAACGAGTCATAAATCATTTGCTTATGTTGTTTTTGTGTTAACGAATAAACTTTATGATGTTTTATTTGAAGGAGGGAGGTTGGTGAGAAATTTTCAAGGGGTGTTAGAATACCAGACAAGGTATTTGTTCTCTCTTTTCACTTTTTGGTTAAAAAAATTATTTTCACCCATTTCCAGTTGGAGGAAATAAAACACAAAAGTGATTATTGTTCACAGCGAAGGTGTTAAGAAGTTGGTGCAAATATTTTCTGAATCATCCTAGGCTATCTTTAATTTTCTAATTGATCTCACAAGTTAGGTATTCGAAATTCCAAGGCGTGGCGAGTATCACTTTTACACTTCCCTGATAATTTTGGTGGCGAGTCAACTACTCCAGATACAATACATTGGTTTTAAAGGTGAAGTCCACCCAGGTAATTTGATTGATAAAGAATTATCTTGTTTGTGTTTTTTCTTCTATCTTTCTGGATAAAGCTTCAAACATTACTTACTCTTGTATGTTAGTAACAGTTGAAGAGGAA
>JANIEQ010000890.1:0-11386 GCA_024708375.1 Oxalis stricta | reverse complement strand
AGAGAAAATAAATACAAAAATATTAAGATAATATCGGAGCTAACCCTAAAAAATGAATGTGGGAAAGGACTGTCCTTTGTGTAGTCAAAACAAATTTAAAAAATAAGTAGCTGATCTCGAAAATTACAAGGTGAGGCTGCATTGCGAAAAAATTCACACCAATAATTAACACCAATGATAAATGGCGTTTTATCTCACTCTCACCATATGAACATGTACAATTGAATATAGATTTTTAGGATCTATCAAACTATTTGTTTCTAATGTAGCTTTAAAGTTTGTAATCTTAAACCCAAATTATAGATTTTTAGATGGGCGAAAATTTTGTACATATATAATTAGCAAATAAAATTGGTTCCTCTAATCTATTCTACTCAAAATACGTTCAAAGTGAAAAGCCATATGCATGAAAAAGTCTTCACTGCAAGAAATTGCTAAGGCCCACCCCATGGGATGTTCAAATCTTAATTCGGCCTTGCATAGTAATTCACTGGATTTGCGATAGGAATGGGATCTTCACCATTTCCAGAATCCACAGGAGGAGACGTCTTAGCAAGATACTTGGGTACGTCCACATCATCTTGTTCGCCGCGTTGTTGAGGATGTGCTAACAAAACACTCATACAACGAAAGAGAGCATGAGCAAGCCATTGTCTACTATCATAGATCATAGCCTTCATACTCGCTCACATGATCAATCGCCTCGCCCAGAATGTCATACACTTTCTGCGGACAATTATTGGGTCCAGGCTTGTCGTGGAGGTACATCACGTCGAAAGTGGGAGAGCTTCTAGTTGACAGACCATTGGTGTTATGGCCTTACCGAAGATCTGCAGTATATAAGAATTTGAACAAAATATAAGTATTCCAAATTATGCTAGGGTTTTTTTAGCAAAACGAAATTGCATCTATTGAATATAATAATAAGACCCTCATAAAACAGACATGAAATAAGTCAATGGCATCATTTCAATATCCTCAGAAAGTTCTTTTTATCAAGCTTGAGTTTGTACACCATCAAAATAAAACCACTTAATTGATCATCAAAATTCCTACAAAATGCCAGGACTGTAGACGTCTACAATGAACATCACCGCCCACTTTAAACACATTGGCACTTCGATTTGGCTTTCCCAATCGTGCCACCTGCCATTTAGAGTCTCTCAATTGAAAAAGATCTGATGTCATAATGTAGGGGACCAAGTCTAGTTTCGACCAACAATTCCCTTTGAACCCCTCCTTCTCGAATGATCCCCAATGTAGGGACACAAACGGGATCTCATCAACATCTTTATAATACTCGATCGTCGATGATAAATAAATCATAATTTTTTAAACTTTTAGTTTTCATTTTCTTGAGTAGAATAGAAAAACTAACAGATAATCGGAAAGAGTAAGTTAGTTAGTTCGTTATGAATTCATTGAAGAATTAAAATTCAATTCATTATTATTTTTTAATTATATATAATCTCAAGCTAAGTATTAGGATTCCATATTCTTTTTTTCTAACTTCAAGTAATTTACAAGTAAAGTCTTTCTCGAGTTCTTCTTGCTTCTTGAGTTCTTCTTGTTTCTTGAGGTCTTCTTGCTTCCGCTGGAAGATAAAGTGGATTCGTCGATGGCCACCCAAGGCTTTGCTGGAGTTAAACTTCTTGCCGCAGTCCAGACAGACTCTGATCGAACTCTTAACCAATGCAAGTCTCTGCTGAGCAGACATGGTTGTTTGTTTGACTAAGATTTGAGTAAAAACTTGACTTGAACTGCTTGATCGAACAAAACATAAGAGAGTTAGACAAGAAGAGTAAACACAGGACACTTATACACAAGCAAAGACTACATATCGTTGGTCTATGCAAGTGGGTCTACCATGTGGCCTCAAAATCCCCTGAAAACCAAAATAGTAAAGCATAAATCATGATAATGAGAATTTTCACAAACAAACCTGTAAATGGAAAATGCTAAGGTGAAATCTATCTATTTGGTATACAGGATTTATGACTAAGGTGATGCTAGTTTAGCTAATTACAAATTACCACCATGTAGATAGTAATGTATATCTCCAAATGCAAGTAAGAGTGTATCCTAACTGTAAATTTATTCATTGTAGATTTGCAGCTAACATAAAAGTAGTTCATAAGAGAGAAAGAAGAGAGGCTTTTTTAAAGCCTTCAAATTAACAACAAAATGAAAATATACAATTCTCACAAAAGTACATAAAACATAGTGGTTCATATAAGAAAAAGAAAAATAAACAAATCATGCTCCGGCAAAAAATACATTTTTTCTGGTCAATCGTCGATCCGATAACAACATATAATCTCAATGAATTTGTCCGATCAATCTTCATCTTCATCACCATCATCGATCATTCTTTATTCAATGTCGGCGTTCTTCGCTATTGTAGACATGACTAGTACCCTAATTTGTACTGGCTAACATAAGAGAAAATAAATATGATATAAAAATATTAAGATTATATCCAAGCTAGCCCTAAAAAATGGATGTAGAATGACCATCTTTTGTGTAGTCCAAAATCAATAAAAAAAAGATGACATCTCAGAATTACAAGATTGGTACATGTGGCGAAAAAAATTCACACCAATAAATTCACACCAATGATAAATGGCGTTTATATCTCACTCTCACCATATGAACATTTACAATTGAATATAGATTTTTTAAGGTCTATCAAACTATTTGGTTCCAATGTAGCTTTGAAGATTTGTAATCTTAAACCCAAATTATAGATTTTAAGATGTGCGAAAATTTTGTACATATATAATTAGCAAATAAAATTGTTTCCTCTAATCTATTCTACTCAAAATACATTCAAGTGAAAAGCCATGTGCATGAAAAAGTCTTCACTGCAAGGAATTGTTAGGCCACCCATGGGATGTTCAAATCTTAATTCGAGCCTTGCATATGTAATTCATCTGGATTGCGAAGTAGAGAATGGGATCTTCACCATTTCCGGAGTCCACAGGAGGAGACTTCTTAGCAAGAGACTTGGGTACGTCCACATCATCTTGTTCGCCACGTTGCTGAGGATGTGCTAACAGAACACTCATACAACGAAAAGAGAGCACGAGCCAGCCCTTGTCCACTCTCATAGATATAGCCTTCGTACTCGCTCACATGATCCAGCGCCTCGCCCAGAACGTCATACACTTCCTGCGGACAATTATTGGGTCCAGGCTTGTCGTGGAGGTACATCACGTCGAAAGTGAAGAGCTTCTGGTTGACAGGCCATTGGTGTTGTGGCCTTACCGAAGATCTGCAGTATATAAGAATCTGAACAAAATATCAGTACTCCAAATGTCATGTGCTAGATTTTTTAGCAAAATGAAATTGCATCTACTGAATATAATAAGACCCTCATAAAACAAACATGAAATAAGTCAATGGCATCATTAATATCCTCAGAAAGTTCTTTTAATCAAGCTTGAGTTTGTACACCATCAAAATAAAACCACATAATTGATCAGTATTTAAACATGGTAAACAATACTTACCACCCTCAGAATCCGGTTTTGTGCTCGAGACTTCTTTGCTTCATGAGCTGCAATGCGAAACAGCTGGGTAAGATCAGCTTGGCTGTTAGATGGTGTAGTAGCTTGCAGACGCACAAGAGCAGCAATGGCAGACTCAACATCGCTGCTGAACTCTTTTTTATGCTGAAATAAAAGAGAATATATATATATATATATATTAAATCAGGAGCTTTCAATCTACCAACAAAAAGAATATAAATTAGATATATCTGCAGAAATCTTTTATTTATTTTTTTTCCCCATGAAAGTACATCAAACCCACTCCCAAGTCTGATTTGCCTGGCTAACCTAGATATGTAAAATGACCATACTCGCATGCTTATGTCATACAAAGTAGTTAAATATAATGTCATAGATATAACTTTTCTCAGCTATCCATTTTAATTTCAGTAATGACGTACAATTCAAATCATATGGTCGATAAGCAGAGTGGTGTGTGGTTACAATAAGCACTTAAGGATGATGGAGGGGTCAAATATGATATGGATGGTGGAATTTGATTGAATAAAACCAAATGGTTCTAACATTATATGGTGCACCTTGATCAAATATAGTAATCCAAGATTCTTTGAAAATAAAATAAATCTGTACATAAAAATGAACAAAAAAAACTATTTTAAGAAAAACAATAATTTTAGTAATTGAAACAGTGGCAATCCATATATACCATTGATATGCACAATCTTATTCATGACAATCGATTTAAAAAACAAGGAAACGAAATGTGGATATCAATAATTAACCTCACCAGCACCTTGACGTTTTAGATACGAGCAATAGGAAATAAACTTCCTTTTCCATTTATGAAGCAGTGAGAAAAAATATTGATACTACATTGTCAGCTAATTGAACGAGCAACAACAACTGGACAATTGTGTTCCTGCTAAAAGCTCATACCACTGAAGCTACTATGCATCATGTACCCTTATTTGCGGCAAAACGATTTAACCAAACAAGAAATTCTCTCTTGGCAAACAATAAATGTTTTGACTATAAAAGCTTGATCGCATGTCATTTCTGAGCTACGACTCAGGGCAAAACATGACATAGAGTGTGAACATACATTGTCAGGTACGAATAATAGAGTTCCCCTCAGTTGATCATAGTGTCTGGATGAATCTAAAAAACTATTTTCGATATCAACTACAATCCTAGCATGAACATCTGACTCAATCTATCAATAGATGCAATATAAGGAAACAAATAGCTTAACCTCGCAATGGATGGCATTGACGTGCTGTTAAGTTTTCGTTATGACAGGCCAAATTATACTAAACAGATAGAAAAGGAAACTAATTTCAAATTTGAGCTAGGGGTTGTCAGCTGCAGCAGAAAAGTTCTCAAATTGAAAAGACCCCTAAAGTCAGTGTGATTCTAATTTCATCTACGTTAGCAACACAGATATTTCTAAAACAAAAGTAAATTTCAATTCAAATTTGCAAAAATTCAAAGCAAGAAAGTTTGAAATAGTACCCAAGACGCAGTTCTGCCGAGAGTGGCGAAAGCAAATCGGTGATCGGGATTGATGGTGAGCTTTGCGTTGATGAAAAGCATAACCGACTGCTTAATAGCGTCTAATCTGGTAAGAGAGTCGGCCATTGGGACCCGTCGCTTTCATTTCGACCAGTGATTCAGGGTCGGAATCAATGCAGAATAGTATATCTTCGCTGTTGATTCGAGTGGGTTGTAGAGAGAACCGAGCTTTTCCGTCGCCGCCGCCGCCGCCGCCGCTCCCGGCTGACGAAGAGCCCTCTCTTCCCTCCATCATTACCACATCCATGTCTCTTTTTCCCTCCTTCGTCGGTCTCTTTTGCGGTACCAAATTAGGAAATGTTTATTTCACTGGAAATTATGGACAAATTAAATTAGATACAATTTCCATTTGCTCTCCGACTGTATTTTCTTATTTTTATTTTTTTGAGTATTGACTATATTAGCCCTAAAATCTTATTTTAATCTTAATCTTAATAGTATTTCTACTACTTAATTATGTAAATGGCAATTTTGGACGAACGGAAAGAATTGGCAATTTTCAAATTTAATCGACAAAATATGAATGTTTTATGATTAACACACAAACTCGGATAGATTATATTTATTCTTACAACTACGATTAAACTCTCACATTTTTACTTCATCAAATTTTAATTCATTTCTAGACACAAATCATCTTTATAAATTAAAAAATCACAAAACTTTTTAAACACCTAATTAATAATTAAATCAACAAAAAATTAAGGAGTCTATAAAGCCACAAACAAACATATAATTCGGCCAAGATCTAAAACTAATAAATAACTAATCTACTTTAATGGAAAAGTTGAACATTAGTATGAATTTCCGATTATATATGCATTCAACATTTTTTAAAGTATTTCAATAATTTATTAAAATAGGTAAGCAAGTCTAGTGATAATTTTGAAGTAATAATTCATTCATGTCAATATAATATTAATCTAATTTATTTTTTAAATTCAATAAGTCCTAAATAATTATTAATAATTTTTAGTGCATTTTAATTTTAATAGATTCCGGCTATATAGAGTTAAAAAAATTTGCGTACATATGACTATAAATTTTTAACACCATGCTTAGAATTACGGTATAAACTCTTTAAATAATATTTGATAAATTAATAAATTCTTTTAAATAATAAATTTGTCAGGTCTCGATTTTGGCCAATATAAAAAATTGAAAAACTCGATAAAATAATAAGATAATAATTTTTCGGAGATTTCTTTATAATTTTTTGTCTCAAAAAATCATAAATTAATAATTCATAGAAATTAAAAAAAAAAAAATATTACACTCTATTAAAATATGATTCAATATTTTGTACATTTTTCTTTAAAGTTCGAAGTTTATTTTGGTCATTTCCACCAAATAAGCAACACAATATAACTATTGAGTCCCAAATTATTTGTAACGTAATTCAAAGAGCGTTTAGCTAACTTACTTTTTGTTTAGTATGTACACTATATGTATACTATAATTACTTAGTTTATTGAACCCAATTCATCCCTGAATATACCCATCCATATTCAGGGGACTGCCAATAAAATCAAAATCCCTAGGGCTTCTATAGTTAGTTCTATAGGAAATACTAAGGCAATGGAGTAATAGAAAAGAGTTACAATTAATAGAAATTTAGTATCATTCATGCATTATAGTCCATAGAAAGGTCGGTTCTATTTTAATGAATTCACCACCTTCTATATGACAGTTGATAGCAGAAAAAAAATTGCTAAGACGCTTATGGAATAAAAGACTATGGTATTGTGGTCACTAAAATTCTACACAACAATTATCAGCTCTACTGTGTACATTTGCAGGCAAAATTGAAAGCCTCAAAATTATCCTAGAAACATAACTGCCATGGTCTATAAATATGGAGTAGTGACACAACATGAACACAAGGAATGATCAAAAGCAACAATCACAATCAAATGGACATTGTCCTCCAGAACTTCCTCCTTCAGTCTTGTTAATACCCAACTCTTCCTCTGTATAGATTGTGTAACCATCATTCGTTTTCCTCCTAGTTTTTGCAGGTGCATCTCCCAAGTACTCTCTTCTTTTTCCTTCATTATCCTGCTCTTCTTCTTCAACTTCATTTTATCAGAAAATTCTCCATTTTCTTTCTCCACCTTCTTTCTTCTGCTTTCTTCTTCTTACCCGCAAAGATCTGGTCAATCTCAGAACCGAATTTCTTCTTTTTCGGTTTTGAAGAGGACTCTCCCTTCTTCACACCCAGGGTTTTCCGTTCCCCTTTTTCACATCTTGTTTATTCTTTTTAACAGACTTATCGGAAGAACTTGTTTTCCCCATTGCCAACACTTGCTGAAAAGAAGACACAGACATTTAAGTATAATGTGATCCATACTAAAAATAAACAGATTATATTACAAAGAAAACATTTTCAAGAAGACACAGAAAAGTTTCAATTCATGAAGGAAATTTACAACCGTGATACAGACAGACAACAAGACACCATGACAATAGGAACTCATTGTTAGACTCGTAGTAATACCGAGTCTTTCAGCATTCAAGAACTAAAGTCTCATCATACTAACAAATAAGAACAAGTATAAACCGATTAAATTATCAAGACAATACATAACTTTAGCTGCTTAAAATTTGAAGAGAGCCACAGACACTCTCCCCAATCGTGTTCAGTAGCAGAGTATAGGCTCCAAGCGGCAGACAAGACACCATTACGATAGGCACTCACTGTTGACTCATAAAAATGGAGCCATCACATTCCACCATTCAACCACAAATCAAATTACCAGCATTTTCTATCTAAATCTACAGATTTTTAAATTGGAAAACAAATCTAAACCGATGGATATGGCTGCTTTGAATTTGAAGAGAGCCACATATAATCAGAGACAATCCCCAATCGTGTTAAGTAGCCAGAGATTATATAGGCACCGTGCAAAGAGTAGATTGTTGTTTTAGACTAAAAAACCAACAAAACACCCAGTGTCTGAAATGCCGATCTCAAGTCATATATTAATTAAATGGAAAATGTAATCGGGAATATCGCGTCACGAAACAACGATGATGAAATTTTCATGGGTCTTCATCCGATTTAGGTTTCGTGTTGGCTCTAAGCGGCAGTCAGGTCACCATTAATGGGTGCCTGCTGTTGACTCTTTAAGATAGAGCCGCCATTATTTCTATTAACAAAGCTATACATGATACAAATCAGCAAGGAAGGAGAAGAACCCGAATTTAGAATCACAAAATAAAATCTATAACCCAAAAACGAAACAATGGCAGAAGAATAACATTGTTACCTAGCTATGTTAAAGAAGGGATGAATCAGATGTACTGGATTGACAAGTATATGGGAGAAGAAACGCCGAGCAGAATCCTACACGGTAGTTTATATAGATTATTAAGTGACAAGCTAAAACCCTAGAGACCCTCACGAGTGTAAATTACGCATTTTGGACATATATACATAAATCATATAAGGAGTGATCCTATACTATAGCAGGAGTACATAGACACACCACCCATCTGTACATTTTTGCCTGGGCTAGTCCTTTTCCTAGGTCTAGGTTCGAAAATGAGTTTAATAAAAATCTGATGTTTCCTGCTGGAAACATGATTTTTTTATTATCATCATAAAAAAAATATTGTTTCCGGGCTATAGAATCTCAGCTGAATTTATGTTTATCTTCAGAAAAATGAAAGCAAAAACTTTGAAATTGATTACTTTTCTGATTTTGCTCTACCAAAGTGATTGATTTAGATGGGACCACATGAAGACATACATAGAATTGGGTCTTCAACATTGGCAGTACAGGAACGAATGCCAACCTCGTCGTAATCAGATATTGGATACTTGTAGAACCAAGGCGTTAAATGCTGCAAATTTGGAGGTCTCTCATGGAAAAATATTGCTCAGAAAAACTTAGCACGTCTGCAGAGATTTAACGCAAGATTGGAATATATATTTTCGACAAAATTTCACTCGATTCAGTTAAACTATAAGCAACTATAAACATATGGGGAAAAAAATGGAGCCTTTTAACTTGGAGACAACTACGAATAAGTTGAAGATACAAAACCAAATCAGAGTGTGAGTCATTTCTAACCGCTCTGGGTTTTGGTATAGAGAGATCCTTCTGTCGCAGAGAAGCCTTTAACTTGTTGTTAATTGACTGGGTCCAAAAAGAAACAAAAGCAAATAAGTAAAAAATTTCTCTATCCATCAAAAGGAGTCTTTAATTAGCCCTTTACATCTCTTCCAAGAAACTCGGGATTGGAGTTCTCGTGTCATCTGATACATACTTCTTTCTGTTTCTCCGGCAAGTGCACTCCTTTCCCTATGATCAAGTCAAATGGACCTCTTTCCATCTTCTACGTGTCTATAGTAAAGTTCCTCTTGAACCCTAGATAATAGAGCGAGACCCACTATGTTGGCTTTTGTTTGTTAATCTTGTAAATGATTTAGGGATGATTAAAAAAAAAAATGCATTCAAAAATCATCAAGGAAAAATTAGTTTTATTGTAAAATTCTCTGTTGAGCAGAAAAATTAGAGGAGAGAGAGGTTGGCAGGCATGTGTAGGGAGTGAAAGGGAAAGAGAGGGTGTAGATTGCAAGTACCTGAGAGAGAGGCTGGGAAACGACAAATACCAGATATAACAATCGGGGGCTAAATATGTCATTACAGTTCTAAAAAGTTGAAAAATTCGGATCATTTAGCTTATTTGGTTCATGGCAAGGTAGAACTGTCCTCGTTTGAAACTCCCTCCATCCTAAATTATGAATTTATGCTAAAAATAAATACATCTATTATCTAAATTAAATATAAATTTTAATAAATCTCTAAGAATATTAATTAAGCTTTATTCATTATATTTTTGTATTAATTTTATTATTTTCATCCTCATATCTTTCATATAGTTGTCTCATTCTATTGTCAATTAATATCATCATTACACTCATCATATCTTCAGATGCAGACTTTTTTTATCTATGTAATTATAATTATATTGTAAAAATAAACTTAAAATATACTGAGTTAATTTATATAAAATCATGAAAATTTAAGATCTGAATTTGTGACAATCTTAGTCAAAAATATTAAAGTGTAGTGAGTAGTTGAATCTTCTGTGGCTACACTCCTTTTTTTTTATAATATTACACCCTTTTTTTTTTTTTTTTTTTTTGAAAAATACGACTCCTTTTTTGATAACTATGTATTCCATTCCTTAATATCAAGTCTAATCTTGTTTTATTTATAGCGATTCATCTGGTTTATCTTAGTTTTAATTTTGCTATCTATTGAAAATAGAATGATGTTCAATCAGACTCATACGAAATATCATGAAAAATGACACAATCTCGATGCTGAATAAATTAATTTTATCTCTAGCCTCTAGGAAAAACATATCGTTGTTGACAAGAAAATGCTTTGGTAAACTTTATTTTTTCGCGATTGGTTAAAGTACCATTTTTAAAACGGCTCACGAAGAATCAATTTTTAAACGATTTGGGTTGATTCATTGATTGTAAGCGGTTCAACGTTAAAAACCGAATCAAACCAAATGAACCATCAACCTAATTTGATTTTGACCAAACTTGCTTTCACTCTGAAAACCCAATTTTCCTTTTGCATTTGTCATTCTATTCTACAACTTCCTGAGATTTTGAGTCGTCCTGTTGTTTCATTTTTCTTCATTCTCTTTGATATGTCTCTCTCCATGGACGCCAGCCCTTGTTCTGGTTTAATTTCCCAAGGGCCATAATTCGGCTACTAAATTTTCAGGGTAAGATCACCAGTACCCATCGTCTAGAATTTACACATTCATCAATCCCGTGTTCATGTTTGATGTGTTTTCTACAGATCATCCATAAAGAACAACCTTTGATAATCTTGTTAGTCAATACACTGTTTTGTTATGATTATGATCAGTTGATACAATTTAGCTCAAACATTCAGATTGAAAAGTCACTGAATTGAATGTGCTCCTAATGTTATTGAAATGCGTTTACACGTTGCCCTTACTAATTTTCTTATGGATTGCAATGGAAAAGTAATACTGGAAAGTTATAATTCCAACAAATATATTTAACTGACAAGAATCATCAACTCTTTGTTTGGGGTAATACTTTTTAACTTATTTTTTTTTTTGATAAACATTTGATTTGACAGGTCATTCCCTCCTCAAATGCTTTCTGTCTCATGCTATTCATCCAAGGGATCGCAAGAATCTGATAAGTCCAGAGCGTTTGGTTTTAAGCTCAAACGCAGCAGATAAAAGGGCTAGCATTTGCCTGGCGGGTTCATATTTGGTGCCAAAAAGAACTCAAGCTG
>JANIEQ010000888.1:0-19094 GCA_024708375.1 Oxalis stricta | reverse complement strand
TTAACTTAATTCATGATAATAAAGTTTAGATGCAATTTTTTACACGTAATAAACACGTGTCACTCTTTGATTGATGAAAAGTGTCAGAATGAATGTATTTAACGTCAGGATTAATATTGAAGGGTCTAAGAAATTTAAAAACGTAAACATTAAAAATCAAACAATAAACAATATATTTGGAAAATACAACCAGGTTAAAAACGATTATCTTACCATTTAATTAATGCTCATTAAAAATTATTTAATGCCAGCTAGCCAGAAACCAAAAGTTGTGCAATTTGAGGCCAGTTTTTAATTTATTTATTTAATTTTTAAGACCCTTTTTAATGTATAGAGTATAGTAGAGAAATCATACAAAACATTTGAGTTTGTGTCGTTTTCTTACTTTAATAAGTCCTAGTAGAAATATGATAATATTATGTAACCAATTCCACTCCCCCTGAACTTTCATTTGGTCCACTTTCTTACCTGGCCTACACTTCTGTGCCAACTGTTGCTACCTGCCGTCATCAAAATTCGACGTGTCACTTGAAGTGCCGTTAAGTTCCATAAGGTCCCTCCACATCGTTCATCTTCGTCGAAATCATATATATTACACGTGGCCAATAAATTTAAAGGTTAAATGTAAGCAGACATTAATTTTCCAAATGTAAATCTGCAATCTGTTTGATAGATAATCGGCCTTTTCATTCTCTAGTGGTTCTCTTATCCAGGTAACCCAGTGACTATCTGTTAGAGCTGCCTTCACTTTCATTTCTCACTTTATCATTCATTGGGTTGTTTGACTTGTTTCCATTCTCATTACAACAATCCACGAAACTAACTCACTCTCTGAAGATTATAAAACTAAAAAGGGTTTCATTCTTTCTCTGTGTTTCTTCGTCTAACATAGCATTCATGCTTTTAGATATGTTCTTCAAAGTAATCTCATCTAGTAACAACACCATCAAGCGAAATCGAAAGCCCTACGCACTGAAAACTCAAGCGCTATCACCAGGCAAGAAGACAACGCAGCTACAAAGCTTAGAGAGAGTAAAAATGACATGTCATTTGACGGTTTTGGTAATATAAAGTTTTAGAAATATTTACATTTGACTCCCATATTACCCAAACTTTCTGACCATATGTACAGAGTAATCCACGTAGATATGAACTGGCTGGTCAGTTCATCAAACTTAACGGGTACTTCCAAGCGACACGTCGAAATTCTTACGACAAGAATTGGTTTCACGTAGGAAACTGGACCAAATAAGGGATTCAGGTAGGACTATGGGAAAGTTTGCAAAGTTAAGGTAGGATTCAAGTACTTGTCCCACTAATTCAAAGTGTCTTTGGATGATCAAAATAACAAAATATGTAACTATGAGGTGATTAACTAATTACAAACGGAAATTATCTAATGAATTTTAAATGCTGCATGTTTTTAGTGTTCAGCAATATAAGCATGCTCAACCACATAAATGTCTAAACTGCATTTTATATGGTTTTTGTATCTTATGGAAAAACTTAATTAACTTTTTTGATTTTCTATTTTTTTTCAGGTTTTAATGGTTTGAAATCACTTAGAGAAGTTTGTTAACTGTGTCGGTGATTGGATTAGATGATGCATGATTTTTCAACTCACGAAAAATCGTCAATTTAATAACAAAACATCAAAACAAAAATTATTAAAATTCTAAACGATTCGATGCAAATCGCTCACCAATTTGCTCAAATAAAATTCAATGAATTCAATTTTAAGTGAGTTAATTTATTATTATCATTGGGGTGAGATAATAGTAAAATGATAAAAGAAGAGTGGTAGGTAGTATGACGAGGCATGTTATTGTTTTTGAGAATAATTCTTCTCTCCTTGTGCATACGGTGACTGACATGATGCTTGAATAAAATGGAAAGGTGTCGCCTTTTTAGCTCAACTCGTCATCTCTGTCTCTGCTTCTTTGTTCTGCCAAAATCCTTCATTCACGGGTTTACGTAAACCACCGTGTACTATACTATACTATAGAACACGTCCTTATTTGTCTTGCTTTCTCACCGACGTTGTTTTACTGGCTCGAAACAGTAAATATTAGTGAACACTCGAATTCCGAATACAACAATTTATCTAACAAATTTAAATATATATATATATATAAAATGTTAAAAAATACAGTATAAAATATGTGATTGACTCAATCGATAAGCATCCCTATTTCAATCGATGAGATGAGATATTTGAATAAATGCAATCAGAAAAAGTATGTAATGTAATTAAAAAAAAATGTGATTAATTCATCATTTTAAAAATTCACTTTTCAAGCTTTCTTCTTCTTCTTCTTTCTTTTCCTTCAATAAAATCATTTTTTACTGCCCAAATAGTAGTAAACATACCAGAAGGTCCGGAATATACGATCTGAAAAGTGAAAACAACTCTACTCTACTAATAGCATCCAAACATATAATATTGAGGATGAGTTCTAATACTAGAATTCACGAAGGTGATAAAAATAATACTACATCTAAATGATACTTTTTAAAAATACTATGTCTAAATACATGATATTTTTAAATTCATTATATAAACATATATTTAATTAATAAATTTTATTAAATATATATTCATTTAAATAAATATATAATATTATATAATTTGATACAGAATGAGTACGAGTTTGACCAACAAACTAAACAAATTTAGATATATATATCTCGCAATATGTTTGGTAACAATGACAATAATGCTGAAATGAAGTTAATAAATGAAAACCATATTCTAATCGCTCAGATGTTTTTAACGATGTAGAAGTCGCTTTGAAACGATTTTGCACCAGTTTTATGCTTACCTAAAATTAGCAATGGTTAAAACATCCTAGCTAATCCAAATTACAAGCCATTACGTTTTATGGTTTCTTGATATTGATATTTCATCAAATAAGCCTATTGCTCTAACACGGATGATATGTTGTTGGATAAAAGTCTGATAGACAAATGATTGTGAATATACTTAATTTGAAAACATCTTTCAGCTACTAATATTTACATGTTACTTTTACATCATTGTACCAAAAAAATTTTAATATGAGTTAAAGTGATCTTTCTTCATATATGCATTTATAACAGATTGAAAAGAGAGATGTTATATATATAAATATGATGATACACAAAAGAAGCATAGCAAAACTTCATGGCTATATGGTCCAATGTTCCTAAATATTGGATGGTCCAACTATTTTTTTACTCGTCTTGTATCATGTTTGGTATAGATTAGAAATGTACCATGCCAAATCCTAACGTGAGTATTACCATTTGAGAAAATATTTATGTCAAGTTTCTAAAATTTGTAGGCATTACCTTTCATAATCATTATTTATTCAAATCAAGAAAAACCAATTAATTTTCGATCACTATGGTCAAATTTTAATTGCTCTACTCATTGAGAGATTCAATTATTATGATTTTGGAGTGACACCATTCATTCAAGGATCTTGCATTCATAAATGATAAATATATAATGGATGTTGATGATTGAAAGACCATAAAAATTAAAAGGTTATCAATTATTCAGCTTCTTGATTTTCACAAAATTTGCAATCTTTTCCCTACTTCATCAATTAAATATCTAATATTAATAGCTCTATCATTATTTTATAATTTCGAGTCGATGTACCCAATATTCTAGCGATAAACTTGCAATATTAACGATTGAAGCATCGGTTTGTACACGGAATCAAAAAATTGAGCATAGATTTTCTTTTTTTGAATATTGAGCATAGATTGTTGTGATTTTTGTTGTGTTTAAAATAAGGAGAGCGCGAAGTCGCATAAGTCAAACCTAGTCGTCTCCTCAAAATCTGGCATGTTTAAATTAATATTTTTATTTATTAGTAATAAAATCCATATTTTAAAAAAGTGATAATGAAAAAGATTTGCTTTTGTAACAAAAGAGAGAATATTCAAACTAGGGAGGGGAGGGGTACGATATGGTAAATTTATACAAAATGAGAAAGCAAATCTAAAAGGAAGGGATTGAGCTCTCTTTGAAGAACGAGCCGAGCCTAGAATGGCAGTCTTCACAGTAGAAAGTGAAAGGCAAACAGTTGTTTGTATTTGTTTGTGCTATAACCAAGAACAACTACAGGAGCTAAGAGAGATTGGAGAATCTATGTTCACAGTAAAAATCTAATCGTTAAATTCACCGAATAAATAAAAATCTAAACTTTATCCGATTTACGATGGTTAAAACGTTCCTTCAGACTTAAATTATATTACGGAAAATTTAGTCAGAATAGATTGTACTATTAAAATATATCAAAAATAAAAATCTAAACTTTATTGTTTTTTGAAGATAAAAATCAAAACTTTAACAATGCAAATCCCAATAATCAAATTTTGTCCATGTCTTCTACCTTGTTTTACAAAAGGGTGCATGTATGTTAAAGTCTGGCATTATAGTGTAATCAATTGTCATCTGTTCCAGATTAAATGCTGGTTCTCAGACTAATTCATCTGAGGAACTAAAACCAACTCACCTGTGTTTTAATAAAATACTATTAAAAGTACTGTGTTTTAATGGAGTAATTGGTTTGCTTACTTTGGTTCTGCTTCCTTCCTTCTGAAAGCCTTTAACTCCGAACTACCATTCTCTCTTCTCTCTCTAAAAGCTCGCAAGCGCGTGGTGTTGCCTCACCTTCAACCTCGCCCAAAACCCAACTGCTACACTATGTCTTCTTCATTGTCAAGAACCCTCTCATTCAGTTTCAAACAACAGAGTATGATTTGAGAGAGAGTTCGAGAGAGAGAGAGAGAACATTTTGTCTTAACTTGAAAAAACAGCAGAGTACAATGTTCCCTATCAGTAGTACCAAACACATTTTCCTCACCTTCCTCCCTTTTTCCATCACCGCCGTCTCCGCCGCTGTTTCTTTTACTCCGATCACTCATGACCACTACCTCCACCGTCACCTCCTCCACCAACCCTTTTTCCCACAACAAGTTCTTCCCCCAGCACAAACCCCTACTCCTTCTACAGCTTCCTCTCCCCACCACCATTCTCTGACTCCGACCACCACTCCACAACCGCAACCCTCCCCCACCACCACTATCCCTAAGTATCCTTTCACTGGCTCCACCACCTATACTCCTCCTCCTGCCCCCGCCGCTGAAAAACCATTTTTCCCTACATTACCTTCTCCGCCGCCTCCGCCGGAAACACAGTCGTCCACCGACTCCGTTACCTTCCCTGCTAACATTTCCTCACTTATCTTCCCTCACCAACCTTCCTCACTTACCCACCGCCATATAGTCGCTATCTCCGTCTCAGCCTCACTCCTCTTCGCTGCCGTAATTGTCGCCGTCACAGCCCTCCTTGTGTACTCCCGCAACTCCAGACGCCACCGTTCCATCCCCATCACCTCCGCAGTTGCTCCTGCAGACAAAACCTCACAATCCGATGACAGCAGCCGACTTTTCCCGCCAAACACGGCCCCTTCAGACAAGCCGCCGCCGTACACGTCACCACATGTTAGCTCGGAGTTTCTCTACTTGGGTACTCTAGTTAACTCTCGCGGAGAAATCGAACAGCAAGATAAGAAGAACATCGGAGGCAATAAATCAAACACCTCGCGCACAACCACTACGAATACTTCTACAATCAAGCTACAACGTCGTATCTTCTCCGGCGACTTCGTCTACATACCTCAAGGTCGGTTCCGGGTCACCGGAGCTTAAGCCGTTGCCGCCATTACCACGACACAACTACAGTATCAATCGTAGTGGGGAATCGGAGGTGAAGATAATCAATCCATTCAACGGTGAATGTGTAGAGAACAAAGAAGGAGATGATGAAAATGAAGAGTTCTTTTCACCCAGAGGCTCATCGGGTCGGAAAGAAAGTCCGAACCGGTTCGAATCAAGCTCTTCCAGAAGGGATTTTCCGGGGATCATCGGAGCTGATCGTTTCGGGTCAAGGAGTTTCAATTCAAGAACAGCATCATACCCTTATTCGAATACCTGCTCGCCATCGGATTCCATACCAAGTTCTCGTCAATCTCCGATCAACATTGCGAAATCTCCAGACTCCGTCGTCGAATTTCCAGCTCCACCGCTGATGAAGCGATCACATTCGTCGATATCTTCATCGGCATCCTCGTCGTTATCGTTTAATCCCCACGATTCGCCTGATAGGATTTCTGTCTCATCATCATTAAACACCAAGCAATGTATTGAAAGTGAGACTGAGGGCCTTGTTACAGAAACAATGCCGCCACCGCATCCTCCTCCACCACCGCCACCTCCACCACAGGGATTCTTCGATTTTCCCGCGGCTAATTCAGGCCCTCCTATCCTTGTAACACCATCAAGGCCAATTCTGTGTCCAAATCTGAATGAGAGCGTAGAGAAGGAGGATGACGATACTCCATCGAAACCGAAACTTAAGCCTTTACATTGGGATAAAGTTCGAGCCAGTTCTGATCGAGTCATGGTCTGGGATCAACTCAAATCTAGCTCTTTTCAGTAAGATCTTATTATTACATTGATTTTGTCTATATATCATTCAATTAATCAACAATTTCCTATTTTAAGTTGATTGGCATATCGAACTTTTGCTTTTTGTTGTCTACAGAGTGAATGAGGAAATGATTGAGACACTATTTATGGTGAATAATAACTCCAATAATTTGAACTCCAAAGATAATTCTCGTCATCAGATTCTCCACAATCAGAATCACGAGAACCGAGTTCTTGATCCCAAGAAGTCCCAAAACATTGCTATCTTGTTGAGGGCCCTTAATGTGACTGTTGATGAAGTTTGTGAAGCTCTCTTGGAAGGTAATACTTGCTTTTACACAATTGAGCCATTGTTTTCACTATAATGGTTTGTTTTAAAACTGTGGATTTGACAGGCAATTCAGATACACTGGGGACGGAGCTTCTCGAAAGTTTGATTAAGATGGCTCCGAGCATTGAAGAAGAGCGAAAACTAAAGGAATTCAAAGATGAATTGCCGTTTAAGCTTGGCCCTGCTGAGAAGTTTCTTAGGGCTGTTCTTGATATACCTTTTGCCTTCAAAAGGGTCGATGCAATGCTTTACATTGCCAATTTTGATTCAGAAGTTGATTACCTAACAAGATCTTTCGAGACACTCCAGGTAAAATTCTTTAACCGTATGTTTCCGCCAATGACTAGAATATTCCCTTGGGCCTTGTCACAAAATCTTTTACGCTTTATTTGATTCAAGTGTTAGGGAGGTAGAGTAGAGTAAAGTAAAGTAAAAACGTTTTCATGTTTGGATGGTAGGGTTAGAGGAAGGTCAAGGTTTTCGGAGGTGCATTTTTAATTAAGAATCCTTAATTGGACAACAAATAACCTTTATTAATAAATAAAAAATAATTTTAATATTTAAAAACTAACCAATTAATGTTTCTATTAGTCCAGTTTTTCTCCCTTTATCACGTTCTTTCTATTAGTCCAATATTTTTTTTATATATATATATACATACATATTGAAATGGTATTGTCGAAATTATTCTTATCTATGCATCTTTGTTTACAGACATGTTGAAATTAATATATACTGTGTATATATATTTATTTATTTAGTAGCTTTGCATATCTGATATCTAGAATCTACTAATTGTGAGATTAATCCTTTTCTTCTCTTTTTTGAAGTACGATTTTTATTAAAAAAAATTGAATAAAATGTTTCCAGTAATGAATTTTCTACAAATTGTTAGATATGTTCAATTTAGAAAATGGTGGTCAAGCAAAACTTATAATATTTTGAGATAATCTAAGAAACATAGATCAAAAGAGATATAATACATATATGAGCATAATAATGTGAATACCAAATTAATATATTTTTTAAATTATTTTCATTCCAAACATAATAAAATTATTTATTTTACTATCCTTTACCTTACTCTCCTGTACCTTAATAAACCTTGACAACCTTTGAAACAAACAAAGCATTATAGAAAAGTTCTAATTTTGTATGAGAAGGAACAAAGTTGTCTTTTATATTCAATTGTCTGATTGCACTTCAACAGCTGTTTAAATTTTGTTTTGTTTTGTTATGTTATGTTATACACAGTCTGCTTGTGATGAATTGAAGAACAGCAGAATGTTTCTGAAGCTGTTGGAAGCAGTTCTAAAACTGGGAACCGTATGAATGTCGGAACGAACCGAGGTGATGCTCATGCTTTCAAGCTAGACACATTGCTCAAGCTAGTTGACGTAAAGGGTACTGATGGAAAAACAAGTCTTCTTCATTTCGTTGTGCAAGAAATCATCAAAGCTGAAGGCTCTCGTCTTTCCAATAACGGTCAGAAAAATCCAACACAGCTATCTTCTATTCACGACGAGGTTGAATATAGGAAACTTGGTTTGCAAGTTGTTTCTTGTCTCAGTGGGGAGCTGATTAATGTTAAGAAAGCTGCAGCTATGGATTCTGACGTCCTGGTCAATGACGTTTCAAAACTCATGGATGGGATCTCTAAACTCACGCAAGTCGTGAAATTGAACGAAGATCTAGGATTATTAGATAGAAGCGAGAAATTCGGAGAGTCAATGATGGGATTCTTGAACAAAGCCGAAGAAGAGATTGTGAAGATCCAATCTCAACAGAAAGCAGCTTTCTCTCTAGTCAAGGAGATAACGGAGTATTTCCATGGAAATTCAGTTAAGGAAGAAGCTCATCCTTTCAGGATTTTCATGGTGGTCAGAGATTTTCTATCTGTCCTCGATCGGGTGTGTAAGGAAGTTGGGAAGATGAACGAGAGAACTATATATGGTTCAGTCCGTCCCACACCGGTGATGTCAACTGTTCAGCCAGATTTCCCGATATTCAATCCACGTCAGCAAGTCGTGTCTTCCTCTGATGATGAAAGTTCATCTTCTTCCTATATTTGCCTAGAGTAAGTTCTTCCAGCTGGTTTATTATTCTTATTATTATTAAGTTTCTTTTGCTTTGTTTTGTGAGATCCCCTTTGGTAATGACTGCTGACAAGACAACCAGTGGAGCTTTTCATTTTCCGGGTTGATCCTCTTCTGGACTTATTATATAAAAGTACTTTTTTTCTTTGCTATATGTAAGGGTTTTCAAGCTTTTTACTAGTATAGTTAAATCTCTAATGTAAATAAATCCCTTAGAAATTAATTGAACAAAAGATATTTCTGCAACTTGTAATTTGCCTCTTTCTTTCATTCAGTGGCTTTAAGGTTTGATTTGGTGTTTTCATAGCAAAGGACCTTTCAACTCTTCAAGTATGATGAACATATAATAGTTGGACCATATAATGAGAAGTTATTATCAAAAAACTATTATAGCAACAAATTTGTTTTCCATAACCTCTACGGAACATCTCCGAGGTCATATCTCTCCGCAATATTGTTTAGCGTACGATACAAGTCAGACATTAGGTCTTTTATTGTGGAGAGAAGTCAAAGCCTTCAGGAGATCTTCAAGTCAGACATTGTAGGTCTATTACTGTTAAGAGAAGTCAAAGCCTTCAGGAGATCTTCTGTTGGCTTTAGATTCAATCAAGTTAGGATGGTCATATTATGCCATTATTTCTTCTTAACCAAATCCAAAGCAGTTTGGACTGTCAAAAACAAAACATAAGTATAAGAAACAGAGATAACACATACTGAGGTGACGAAATATTTTTGCAAAATAAACATACCTGCTTGTTTACTCTTTTCATCTAAACCACTATCAGTCAACAGATTTACTACCATTTCAGCTGTGTTGTAATCTGCGGAAAATCCCCTTTGACGTGCTTCTTGAAGGAGTTCAGTTGCGTTTACAATATCATTGTTTCTAATACAACCCCTGATAATTATATTATAAAGCACCTACCATCGGCGGAGCAAGCATTTTCCTGAACATATCACATGCCTCATTTAGTAAGTCCTTCCTTACAAAGTCCTTGTATCATACAACAATATGTGAGCACATTTGGAAAAAGCCCTTTAGGTTTTAGGCTAGAAAACATATCCCTTGCAGCGTTCAGCATACCAGACTTGCACATAGCGTTGATGATGACATTAAAGCATTCAATAGACAAAGATATGCCCTTGTCTTGCATCGACTTGAACAATTCCATTGCCTCATTAAAATGACCATTTTTAATAAAACCATTCAACAAAGTTGAGTTTGTAAACATGTCTGGACGTTGACCTGAAGCGCACATCTATTTGAAAAGCACTCTTGCTGCTTCAAATCTCTTTGCTTGTAAACAAGCCACTAAAGAAGAGTGTTGAAAGTAACTGTTTTTGGAACCAATCCTATTTTCTACATTTCATCATAATGTCTCTTTGCCTCATCTATCATTTCAGATTTGCAATATCCATTGATCAAGTTGTTATAGCTTCTGACATCAGGAGACAAACCTTGGGAAGCCATTAAACGAAAAACATTTTTGGCTTCTGTCATTTGGCCTCGTAAACAATGTCCATCAAGCAATGCATTAAGTGTTATAATGTCAGGCTTCTGACCTTGTTGAAACATCATTTCAACAATTGCCTCAGCCTCTCAGAACTGACCCTTCTTTACAATGTGCATCAACCAAGATTGTGAATGTGCTCGTTTGTTAGGCTTGATATTTTGGGCAATCATCTCATTCAAAAGACTTTTGACTTCTCCCCACATACTATGTTTGCAAGAACCATCAATCAATGAGTTGTACGTGACTACATCAGGTGTAATGTCTTTGCTCTTCATTTCAACTAAAAGATCAAAAGCTTCATTCACTTTGTTATGCTTACACAAGCCATCAATTACAGTGTTATATGTCACTTTGTCAGGCTGAAAACCCCTTCAAACATCATCTTCTCTAACATTTTAATAGCCTTATCAACGTCCCCTATTTTGCACAAACCATTTAGAACTGTGCTGTAAGAAATCAAGTCCGGCTTGTTAACCTTCCTTGACCATGTCATCAAACAACCAGACAGCTTTGGAGACATTTCCCTCCTTGCACAATTCGTTAATCAAAGTACATTAGGATGAAAACCAAGCTTAATAATAGTTCCAAAGACAGAGAAACAATAATTGACAAGACCCGTGTGACTGAGACAATTGATTAAGATGTTGAACGAGGCAATATCAGGTTTAATGGCTGAGAAAGTAAGCTTTTCATACAAAGAAATGGCGGAGGTGTAATGCTTCATTCTGACGATTGCCCCTAGTAATTTATTGAAGCGGTTCGGGTTACTTGGAGCCGTGTTTTTCACTCAAGCATGTGCGGTTAATTACTTATATTACTAAGCTAATAGTGGATTATTGAGTTCTCCTGTCGAAACGATGCCAGTTTCCCATTCCAGGATTGCCTTTGCTTGAGCGTAGAGACTTGCCATCTTTCCTTGGTGAAGTTCGTGTCATCTACCCGGATTACTTTGAGATGGTGGTAAATCAGTTTTGTAATTCTGACAAAGCTGATTTTATTCTTATCAACTCATTCTACAAACTTGAGGAGGAGGTAACGTTTTCAAGCTATTTTCTCTTTTTTTTAAAAATACTACTTTTGTCTTAAATTAGATGCAAATTTTTACATGCAAATAATTTGGGACGAGATAGTATATAACAAAAATCCAAACTTTTTCCAAAAAGAAGAAAATCCAAACTATCTCCTTATTAAAAAAATAGCTAAATAGGGACTTATCTAAAATAGAAAAACTCAGCCTCTGTTAACTTATTTGTCAACTGAGACAAAACAAATGGCCTATTCTTCTAGCCGCTAATAGACCATACAAGCCCCCCTTGGTTGACATATATTTACCTCATACTTGTTACAAATAACAGGTAGCTGAAGCGATGGCAGAAAGATTTTCATTTTCTGTCAATCGGACCCACAATTCCGTCCATGTACTTAGACAAGCAAATTGAAGGTGACAATGAATATGCTATAAACCTGTTCGCATCACAAGGAACATCAATCTGCATGAATTGGCTTAATTCAAAACCAGCAAGGTCAGTCCTTTATGTGCCCTTTGCTAGGATGGCAAGTTTAAACGAGAAGCAGATGGAAGAACTTTCATGGGGTTTCAAGGAAACTAATCTTAACGTTTTATGGGTTTTGAGGAAAACTGAAGAATCAAAGCTTCCAAAAGATATCATGTCTGATGATAATGATAGGTTCTTGATAGTGAATTGGAGTCCACAACTAGAAGTGCTTTCACACGAAGCAATAGTTTGCTTTTTTACACATTGTGGATTGGAACTCAACAATTGAAGCATTGAGTTTAGGAGTTTTAATGGTTGGTATGCCGCAATGGACCGATCAACCCACTGATGCGAAATTCATTGAGGATGTTTGGAAAGTCGGCGTCAGGGTTAAGGTTGATGAAGATGGGATTGTGAGAAGAGACGAGATCGAGTCGTGCATAAGAGAAGTTATCGAAGGAGAGAGACATGAAGAAATGGAAAAGAATGCCCTGAAATGGAAAGAGTTGGCAATTGAAGCAGTTTCTGAAGGTGGCACTTCACACAATGACATTAACGAATTTGTGTCTAAGGTAGTAAGTTACAAAGCAATGAAATATATAGAAAAATTTCATCCTGCACAATAGAGAATGCATTCCTGGTAATTTCATTGTATAGAAACAAATACAGCTAGTTCAATTTCATATCTTGTACACGATATAATGAAGTCCCGATGCCTTCAGGAGATCTTCTGTAGTGTGTAACAGTGCTTTACAACGTAGATGCTGTACATCCTAGTATTTAGAAAACTGAATAAAAGCCAATTCACAAATGTCTCATTAAGATTCCAAAATACTCTGATCAAGCAAAACATACTTGGATCTTATATTGAGAATTTCAGATGTGTGAAGACACATGCTATATCGATGCATTTGCATAATTCAATTATGCACACAAATATTTAAATTGTCAATTTTTGACATAACATGTTGTAATTAGATATAGGTTTACATTTTTGTATTGATCAAATAAAATCTTTGGGACTGAACAACCAGACAGAATCATGCAAACTAGGAGACGAGCTGACTGTGCCCAACAAGAATCGTTCTATGAACAGGATAGAAAAGTAGGAACATGCAAGTTTCCACAAACAGAGAGAATGTTCTTTAACTTCAACAGATTAATTAAACCTAATTCTAGCAAAGCAGATGACTCCACAAGCAGCTCATGATCCACCTCTACACTCTCATCATTGTCGATCTCATTCTCAAACTCATCATTGTTGCAGGGCGGACGTCACTATTCGATGTTCCTGAAAAAAACTTCGTTCCACAAAAGACGAGAGGGGATTGTATTGTTTTATGAAAATTTCGTGACGTCCAAGTAATATCATAATGTGATTCTGATTCCTGTTTATGGGCTGAAAATTGTGAAGAAGGCCCAATGTTATGCAATTGGTTTAATTTGACCCTGAGTTATCTAAATATTTACAATTGAGTACACTGTTTTAATGGTCAAGCACTTGAAGGACCATGCTTTTGGAATTTGTTAAATGGAGCAATAGATACACACGAAAGTTTGTATTTGTAAATCCATTTAGAGCCCCAAAGACCATTCTAGGATATTTGGTTTACCTTCTCCATGGGGGAGACCAAGAGAACTATGGAGAGGTTTCCATTAGGCATGTATTTGCAAAGCAAGACCTTTCCTTGGAATGTACGCAAAATCGGAACCAAGTTTTTATGTCTGAATCCGCACAATTCACTCAATTCTGTCAAGAATTTTTCGTCATGATTTTGAAGATCATGCGACCATAGGATTGCTAGAGGCCAACCATTAGGAAGACTTCCCTTGTAAGCTGTCCCATTTTTTCCCAAACCGATTATTTCAATTGCTAGTTTGAAACACATTCTCCAAATTTGTATCGATCTTTTAAGGATGGTATAATTTTAAAATAGGATAAAATTTATAATTTCAAGGTTATACAAAATAGTTAGTGTCCGAGATTGTGAAACTCGCGAGTCTATGTAGACTTGATTTGGGAGGGTAGAATCAACTGGACAAACTCGACTTGCTAGCTCGTTGAGTTTACCAAATATGAATTTTACAGTTAAACTTTATATGTCGAAAAACTTAATTAAGAGGTCATTTTCATGGAAAAGTAGGAACATGCATTGTTAGCAGGGTTGACGTCACTATTCGGCTACAAAAGACGAGACGATAGATTAATTGCTACCGTATATATATGTGATTTCGGCTACAAAACTCGATCGGCCGAGTTTACCGATTCTACCGAGCTTTTACATGAAGGCAACTAGAAACAAAACATGTAAAAATGCTGACCAAAACACTCATATTATATTAGTGAATGTCGGTTAATAATTTCATCTAGATTACCAGATAGTTTTGTTGTATAATTTTCACTACCAATATCATGATTGAAGTTATAATTAGAACTTTATCAATAATTCCTAAGGCACAATTATTGTGAAATGACTAAAGAATTATTGTTAAAGTATCTTTTAACTTTCTAACAATAGTGGCAATACTTTAACAATGGACCGATCAACCCACTGGATGCTAAATTCATTGGGGATGTTTGGAAAGTCGGCGTTAGGGTTAAGGTTGATGAAGATGGGATTGTGAGAAGAGACGAGATCGAGTCGTGCATAAGAGAAAGTTATGGAAGGGGGAGAGACATGAAGAAATGGAAAAGAATGCCCTGAAATGGAAAGAGTTGGCAATTGAAGCAGTTTCTGAAGGTGGCACATCACACAATGACATTAACGAATTTGTGTCTAAGGTAGTAAGTTATAAGCAAGGAATATATAGAAAAATTTCCATCCTGCACAAATAGAGAATGCATTCCTAATAATTTCATTGTATAGAAACAAATACAGCTAGTTCAATTTCATATCTAGTACACAATATAAATATATATATAACTACGTTAATTATTACGTACTA
This sequence comes from Oxalis stricta, assembly GCA_024708375.1. Lineage (NCBI taxonomy): Eukaryota > Viridiplantae > Streptophyta > Magnoliopsida > Oxalidales > Oxalidaceae > Oxalis > Oxalis stricta. The sequence goes on along the minus strand of JANIEQ010000888.1, from coordinate 4,225 downwards.
CCTCCGTATCACAATACATGATGTTTTGCATTTTTTTTACACTCAAATTTTTCATTCTCACAAGTCACAACTACTGCCTAATATGGAAGAGGGTGCATAGAGATCATGGAATTAAACATAGAAACGGCATCTTCAACAGTGTTAAACCTGAACTTATCGTGCTTCTTATTATCAGAATCCCTAATAGTAGTCGAATGGAGTGATCTTGTAACATTAACACTAGAAATGGATGAGAATGAGAGTGTGAGAAAATAAAGAAATTTATATGACTCACTCAATTATCATATTACCCTCGTTTTCTTTTCTTAATTTTCATATGGGCCCAAGACATCTGTATTTGTAAGCCCATCTGGGCTTTTCGTTCTCTCAGCCCATTTTTCTCCACAGATTCAATATTTGACAATCTATATAGTCAGTCAACAAATATGTTGATTTGTCTCGGAAACAAAAAACAAATATGTTGATCGTTATACAATAACAGTTTAACACATAAAATATAACAGGTATTATTTATATGATATATTTAGTTTTTTCGCCTGGCGTACGCATATTTGTAGATTTTTTATTACTAGCAGTATTTACGTAAAGCCCCAACACACGTAAATCACGTTGCAGCTCCCCCAACTTTACATATATCCATCTTATATGTGATTGATAGCTTCTTATTTGTCGATCTATTTTAAGCTACAAATAGTCGTTAGTTGCATTGAGAGACAAACAACAATAGCATGCCAAATATATAATATTGGAGGATGATAATATTATCTCTGTTTGAAAATACCTATAAATTTTTTTATATGTGAATGATAAATATTTTTGGATGAAAAGAGTATAATTTTCTTTTTAAAAAAAGTGATGGATTGAGATAACATAAAAAAGAAAAATGTGAAAGTCATATATTCCTACAATGGTTGGTTGTTTTGCGCAATTACGACCGTAACAAGCAACCAATTCGTACATGGATATTTATCCCATGACTAGAAATGAAAGCTAAAAACAACCACGAGTTTCCTTTTTCATACCAGAAGCTTCTAAAAAACATGCTTAATTTGGATCGATGAAATTATTTTTCTTTTTGGGAAGGAACATTAATAATGATTATTAATTCTGACGGCGGGGCACCCATTAATTCAACAACTTCCAATCCTGAAATTTATTTTAATTTTTGAATATTATTTTATAAAATTTAAGTATGTTGAGTTTTTTTTCTACTCTTATTTTTATATTTATTTTAATAAATATTATATTTTAAATAAATATTTATGATTTTTGAATAATAAATGATAGACATATACATGAATTTTTTTATCATTAATTATTTTTTAAAATTCACAATTTTCATTATGAAATACTTAAAGTGGATTGGAAGGAATAATTATCATACGTTCGATACAATGGGTCGATGGTTTTTCTTATAACGATCGACGATTTTCAACATTTATATTTTTGTGACAATTGATGGTGAGCCAATGTGTTAGTGAGTAATGATCTAATAGTTCAACAAGTTCTTCATTCGAGATGTTCGGAGTTCGACACCAATAATTCATGAGTTAGTTAAAAATCCTTAGTTGGCAAATTAGTTACTAGTTGAACGCACATGGAACAAATGGACAAGAAACTTTTAGGTTAAGCGTAATCATAAAGTATTATACTTGCATTTTTCCAACAATATATGTCAACTTATTGGTATATATATATTAGCTAGGCCAAATCTATGAAGCACTAACTGAGCCGTTAGGACATTTTAAATGTCGTCTTGTTGTAATGTCATGGATATCGGAAGGCTAATGAGCTCTTCCGATTTTGTTACCTCAACTTTATAGTGAGAAGAAATTATTAAATATATGGATATATCCTACATCGACCATTCACCAAAGTGAAAATTGGTTTTATATACTAATCATGCGAGCACTTGAATCATAGTAAAAGTACGAAACCCTTTTGAAAGAGATTTTTTTAAAAGTCACATGATACGAAAGCTTGATTGATAAAATCAAAAATCGGACTCAAAAGAATCCGATCAAAATTCTCACGTAAACAAATTGAAAGATTTTTTTGGTGTCAGCACGTACGGATGCTTGATCGATAAAATAAAAAATCGGACTCACAAGAATCGATAAAAATATTCTCGAAGTAAACAAATAGAGATCGAGGTTTCAGAAAGCATGGTGGCTCGTCTCTCTATCTTTCGTATTTTGTGTTACGATACCATTTTAAATGACCACGAGATTTATCCAAAAGTTTAAACTTTAAAATAATGAATTCTTGATTGATATATAAATCAATTCACACTTTGGTAAATGATCGATGTGGGATATACCCATATATCTTAATAGAAACAACCTTACTCACGATATCTCTCTCTCAAAAAGAGATAGGAGTAAGACGCGTCATTTTTTTCATCTTTTTTTACGTAACTACCGAGTCCATGATTTGAGTACCTGAATGGATTATTCTAAAAATTATATTATCTTAAAAAGAAAATGTTTACTTGTGTGAATCAACTTGATTATGCTAGAATCTAAAATCAGAAGTCCCATTATTTTTTAGTTAGATTTCTAATATAATTCCTATTTATAAATTTTCAACTCTCTTTTTTAAATAAATTTTTAATATAAATTATCCATAAAAATTCGTTCCTCTTAAAAAATCGAATATATGATCTCTCGATGGATGACACACCTTAACCATTACGTTAGGTCATGCTTTGGCCGGGACAAATCCTCAATCTTAACTCCACTTCCTTTTTGAACGAGTAAATGCCAAAATTAGGTCATCATTTGATCAACTATATATCTAGCTCAAGAAAATGTACCAATTTCCACAAATACATCAAAGACTCTATATATTATTAGTACTTTATAGGGACAAAACTTAAATGCGTTTCTCTACCTACATTATGTACACTTTTTCCCTTAAATAATATTTTTTTTGGCTCTCAAAATATATGACTGTTTTTTCGAGCATCGACAGGTAGTAAATATACAAAATGGAGACGGCGTTCGTTAAACTTTCTTTTATAAAAAATAACTCCGTTAATTACTTCGTTAACGTTTTAGATATATACAAAATGTTAACTGGAAAAGGACGTATGGTGCGTGCCTTAAATTAATACTTTTAACGTATTTAATTATTAAAGAAAATTTATTAATTTTCTCAAAACTTTCAACTGTTAAATCAAAAAATATTTTGTTTTTCCACACATGACTCCATTTACCATAAAAAGATAAAGAAATTGCTAGAAGGCCAAGCTAGGACATATTATTAAAAATTCATCACAAAACCTTAACAATATTATTGCATGTGAGATAGAATAACATGGAGAAAAAATTACATGGAAATAGTATTGTATTAGTGGTTCCATATCCAGTTCAAGGTCACATAAACCCAATGTTCCAATTCTCTAAACGCTTAGTTTCCAAAGGATTGAAAGTCACTTTTCTAATTTTTCTCCACCAAGGACTTTCTAATTCTTTCTACCAAAACATGATCAAGCGGTTAAAGTCTTGATAATTTCGGATGGACTAGACAAAAACGCAAAGTATGAAGGCGATATCAATCTCTACCCAGATAGTTTTCAAGCTCACGTCTCGTCCAAACTGCCGGAAGTTATTTCCGACTTATCAGCTTCAGGTTTTCACGTGAGTTGCATTAGGCAGGTATAACTCAGGATGTCCTTGGGCTTTAGGATTTGGCTCGAGAGTTGGGAATAATGTGTGCCACATTCTTCACTCAATCTATTAGCATAAATGCGATATATTGCCATGTTCACGATGAGAAATTGAAACCCCAGTTAGAGGAGCCTTTATCCGTTCCCGGGGTTGCCGTTTCTTGATACGCAAGATTAACCATCTTTTGTAGGAGATGTTTTTTTTTTTTTTTTTTTTTGAGAATTGGCTATTGCCAAGATATATTAAACATTGTCCATAAGGACTTCGACGCTACATCATATGGTAACGATCTAAAAGTAAAGCATATTAACGGAAGGTTTGTTTTTATAGTACTAGACGATGAGCCACTTTATTTCCTTCCCTTTTAACAAACTGAAATAAGCATAAAGAAAATTTCTTCGCTAGTTCCTTGATGGCTTCGATCTTGAATCCGCAGCTGGCACGACTATTGCGTTGTTGATTAAGTTCTTTTATTAGTGTCATGCAATCTCCTTCAAGTATTACTTTGGTCTACCTCCATGTCCTCCGCCCATAATAAAGCCTCGGTGGGCCGC
>JANIEQ010000887.1:0-14677 GCA_024708375.1 Oxalis stricta | reverse complement strand
ATAATAATTACGGGACGGAAATTGCTTATTTTGCAAACTTGTACACATAAATAAACTCATTACTCACGTGTATATAAACTATATACTATGTGAACCACATGTCAATCAATCACTTCTGCTTAATTGCTATCACTTATTAAGACTTTCGAAACCAGCATTATAAATGTGATTTCCCGCCACCCTTTTCTTGATTAATAATTAATAAAACAAAATTATACTACATCCTCCGTCGCTAATTTTATTTTTGGATCAATTATACTACGTCGGTTATCAATTACTTAACACTTTTATTATAAAAGTGACAAGTAATAAGGGAACGGAGGCAAGATAGGAATAAAAAAACTAAGTGGTTATATCACTTGGAGTTGCACAATTAAAAAGTGCAAGACATATCTATTTTCTCGATTTGATTTAGAGAGTGTTTGTAAAGTCATCTCGTAATTGAAAATCGTATAATTGCGTGTACTGAGCAATGATAATTACACTCGCTGACGCGTTTGGACAACCGTATAATTACACGAAATTATGTAAAAGTGACAAATAATAAATGAACGGAGCGAGTAGTAAATAAAAAAAAAACTAAGTGGTTATAGCACTTGGAGTTGCACAATAAAAAGTGCAAGACATATCTATTTTCAGAATTTGATTTAGAGAATGTTTAGAAAGCTATTCATAATTATTTATCACTTTTATTATAAAAATGACAAGTAATAAATGAACGGATCGAAAAATAAATAAAAAATAAAAATGACAAGTAATAAATGAACGGATCGAATAGTAAATAAAAACTAAATGGTTATAGCACTTGGAGTTGCACAATCAAAAAGTGCAAGACATATCTACTGATTTGATTTAGAGTGTTTGGAAGTTCCACCTCATAATTGGAAAATCGATAATTATACGCGATTTTCAAACGGATCTTTAAAACAAAATGCATAATAATCTTACCAAATCCCCACTTTCATTAATAATAACTTTTTTCATTATTTAATTACCTGTGATCGAGCTTTATTAATTTGTGATTATATGCGTCAATGCATAGTCAAAATAAAAAAAACCCACATGTAAACAAATTCACTACTTGTATTTTATCAACTAAGACTTGTCAAACGTCAATGGAATATATATGTGTTTACCTACCTTTAACAAACGTCTCACTCATGGAAGAACAGTCTTCCTAATCGAGTCAAACTCTATTAAAAAAACCCACGGCTTGAATAATTTTATCGATGCATATTTATTTATTTTACAGTCTAACTTGTCATCCTATGAACAAAATCAATCGTAATCTAACTCATCCTCTATATTTCAATTCAATTCTAGAATTAATTTGTACATTCATCAGTGTCTCTGTATATTCCAACATGCATTTCTCCATTTCTCTTATCTTCGTCTTCTTTATTAGTATATCTGATTCCCCTTCATTTTCCTATTCTGCAAATATAATTTCCTCATGGCCAAACAATCCAAGATGGTGAGAGTTTGATATCCACTGAAGAAAAATTCGAACTTGGATTCTTTAGTCCGGAAAAATTCGACTCTACGGTATGTTGGTATTTGGTATCATCAGCTTCCTGTTCAAACTGTCATTTGGGTGGCCAACCGTAACCGACCGATTCCTGACGATTCGGGAGTTCTAACGATCGGTAAAGATGGAAACTTGATGGTGTTGGATGGAAACGGAAGCACGATTTGGTCAAGTGAAGCTTCTATCGAGTCGAACGATTACGTCGGCGGTTTTGATGGATACAGGGGAAATGTTGTTTTATCAGGAAGTGCAAGTATTGGTGATATTGATAACAGCCTATTGGCAGAGTTTCAATAATCCTACTGATACATTTTTACCAAACATGAGAGTTTTGGTGGATTCTAAATCAGGACTAATGAATCATGCATTCAGTTCATGGAAATCTGCTAGTGATCCTTCCCCAGGAAATTACACGACCGGAGTAGACCCGATAGGGTCTCCTCAGATCGTGTTGTGGGAAGGATCGAAACGTTATGGAGAAGTGGTCCGTGGAATGGACTTATGTTTACAGGAATCCCTAACAGTTCTAGTTTTTATTTCTATGGATTCAAGCTTTCACAGGAGAGGGGTACTAATGGAAGTAGCTATTTCACGTATATTCCATCTGAGGATTCTGATTTCTTGAGATTTCATGTTCGTTGGGACGGAAGAGAAGAACAACTGAGGTGGGATAATGATGTACAAGATTGGACCCGTGTTGCAATCTTTTCCGGAAATGATTGTGGGAATTACAATTTCTGTGGGGATTTCGGAATCTGTAGTATGAAAAATTCTGTTAGATGTAAGTGTATGGATGGGTTTGAACCGAAAGATCGAAATGAATGGAGTAAGAGTAATTGGACTCGTGGATGTGTTAGGAGGACACCATTGCAATGCCAGAGGAACACAACAACTCAAACGGGAAAGAATGGAGGAAGACAAGATGGATTTAAGTCAATTAAGTGTTCTAAAGTTCCTGATTTTGAAGAATTGGTGTCAGTTTCAGATTCTGATTCTTGTGAACAAAAGTGTTTGAGTAATTGTTCTTGTAACGCATATGCATTTCTAAATGGAATTGGATGCATGATTTGGAAAAGTGATATAGTCGACGTTCAACAATTTGACAAAGGAGGGAGCATGTTTTTCCTCCGGCTCACGGATTCTGAACTAGGTAATTTCAATCTCTAGCTTATGAGTTTGTTTATTTATTATTTAAAATATAAACCTTTTTTTAAGACAATAGTGAGTCTTTTATTATCGATCGCATAATAGCTAGTGGGGAGGGGTGACAATCGTCCTTGCTCATTGCTTCTCAAATTAGCAACGATATGAGCTAAACGATTGCCTCCTCTGAAAAAAAAAAAAAAAACAAACAAGGAATTAAAACCTGAAGCTAGAGTTCAAATGCTATAGATTAATTTAGAGCATTGATGACCACAAGGTCCACAAGGGCATCCGATATAAGACAGATATTTGTGAAGCCTAGTGATCGAGCAAAACAGACTCCTATATCTTTTGATCTGACTTCTCTATCTTTTAAAAATGTAGAGGGCAACAATAAACTATCAACACCATTGATCATTGGAATTGTCGTCGGAAGCGTTTTCTTCCTAGTGTTAATCTTTTGGCTTGTATGGCGATTCAAATCAAAACTTAGGAGGTAAGATATTCAGAACTTTATCCTCTTCATCTTCAGTAAGTTTAACTATAAGCTATTAAGTATTTGACACTTAATTTTTAATTAAACTTTAGTATTGCCAAGAACTACCTCAAGTAAACGTTTGAAGACGAATAATATCTCCATTTACTGTCCGAGTCAGAGCAGGGAATATTCATCTGATCTTTCAGGACCAGCTGAGCTCATTTTAGAAGGTAGTCAAGTTGATGCACCAGAATTACCAGTCTTCAATTTCAATTGCATAGTTATTGCTACGAATAACTTTTCTGAAGAATGCAAGCTTGGACATGGAGGATTTGGATCTGTTTATAAGGTAATATCACATTGAATCTTTATCTTCTATTGAATTAAAAGTTTATTGAAATGTGCTAAAGATATGAACCAATCACTCAGGCAAAACCTCCAGGAGGAGAGGACGTAGCCGTTAAGAGACTTTCAAAAGTATCGGGGCAGGGCTTGGAAGAATTTAAGAACGAGATTATACTGATTGCAAAACTACAACATAGAAATCTTGTTAGATTGTTAGGCTGCTGTATTCATGGTGAAGAAAAGGTTGCTGGTTTATGAGTATATGCCAAACAAAAGCTTAGACCATTTCCTTTTCGGTATGTCTTAAATTACACCTAGTTCTATTGTCACTCTGTATTTTTTGCCTCATAATTAAAAAAATTGTAATGTTTATGACAGATTCTAAGAAGCGAGCACTTTTAGATTGGGCGTAAACGCTTTGCGATAATTGAAGGAATTGCTCGAGGGCTCCTGTACCTACATCAAGATTCAAGACTCAGAATAATTCATCGAGATCTTAAAGGCTAGCAATATATTATTGGATGAAGATATGAATCCAAAGATATCAGATTTTGGCATGGCAAGAATATTTGGTGGAAACCAAAATGAAGCAAATACAAACAGAGTTGTTGGTACATAGTAAGTACTATGAAACTTTACGCTAATCAATATTATGATTAGCAAATTCTTAGAATCCTAAAATCTAATCAATTATTCTGCATGCAGTGGCTATATGTCTCCTGAATATGCAATGGAAGGTCTATTTTCATTCAAATCAGACGTTTATAGCTTCGGGGTATTACTTCTAGAGATTATCTGTGGTCGGAGAAATACCAGCTTTCGGTTAACTGATCACGCCAGCCTTGTCGGATATGGGTACATCAACCTTTATGTTCTACTTTGGATACTCGGTACCTATGCTTGACCGCCCCTATTTGCTAGCATCTATAAAATAAATCGCTGACGTGAAAAATTTAACTAATAAGATGTTATTTACGTGTATAATAATTTTCACGTCCTTATTTGGATGATCGTCAAAAAGTTGAAATTACCCCCATTTTCGATTTAACGAAATCGGACTTGTGTTTTCAGGCGTGGGAGATGTGGAATTGTGGGAGAGCAATAGAACTAGTAGATGAATCTATAGGAGGAAGTTGTAAAAGGAATGAGGTATTGAGATGCTTACACATAGGGATTTTGTGTGTCCAAGATTGCCATCTTTGAGACCTTCCATGGCTTCTGTCGTGATGCTTGAGAGCGAAGCTGCGGTTCTTGCAATTCCCAAACAGCCTACCTACAGTTCTATGGGGAGACATTCAAGAGATGTTGATAATTGTTTTGAAGCTCAGGAAATTGTTTCCTCAGTGATTTGACTGTTACCATTATACATGGTAGATAGCATTACTCAAAAACAATGTGTATGTATAATATTGTATATTTTCTGATTTCTTTGCATTTTTTTAGGTATAGGAATATAGGGTATTTGATTTTGACACATCCATCCATGTAATTGTGAATTTCTAATTCTTTTCATTCTGCAATAGTTATTGTGAATTTAATTAAAAAATATATTAATTGTGAATTTAATTAAAATATTTTGAAACGTATGAATATTTTTAAATAAGCCAACAACTCGGAATGTTTTAAACAAGCCTTTCGAACAAGCCCACAACTCGGAATGGTATTAAACAAAGCTATAACTCGGAATGGTCACAAACAAGCCTACAACTTGGAATGGTATTAAACAAGCCTGCAACTCGGAGTGGTCTCAAACGCCAAACGGTGGCTTTGTTGGGTAAACACATTTGGACCCTTTTTAGAGAGTTGACTTTTCTTTTTAGTTCCGTTCAACAGTCCTTGACGTCAAAAGACCATTAGATTGGATGGCGTGTCAGTTAATGGTCTATCTGTTAAGTCAGAGCCTTTGAACAACCTACAACTCGAAAATACTTTTTAAACAAGCCTATAATTCGGGAGCCTTCAAACAAGCCTGCAACTCGGAATGGTTTAAACAATGCTACAACTCGGAGTAGTCTCAAACAAGCCTACAACTCTGAATGTTAATAAATAAGGCTACAACTCGGAGTGATCTCAAACAAGCCTATAACTCGGAATGGTGTTAAACAAGTCTACAACTCAGGAATGGTGTCAAACAAGCCGACAACTCGAATGGTATCAAACAAGCCTACAACTCGGAATGGTATCAAACAATCCTACAACTCGGAGTGGTCTCAAACAAGCCTACAACTAGGAATGGTATCAAACAAGGCTACAACTCAGAATGGTCTCAAACAATCCTACAACTCGGAATGGTATTAAACAAGGCTACAACTCGGAATGGTCTCAAACAAGCCTACAATTCGGAATGGTATTAAACAAGGTTACAACTCGGAATGGTCTCAAACAAACCTACAACTCGAGATGGTATTAAACAAGGCTACAACTGGTAATGGTATTAAACAAGGCTACAACTCGGTAATGGTCTCAAACAAGCCTACAACTCGGAATAATATTAAACAAGCCTACAAAACCGGAATGGTCTCAAACAAGCCTACAACTCAGAATGGTACTAAGCAAGGCTACAACTCGAAATAGATCTCAAACAAGCCTACAACTCGGAATGATATTGAACAAGGCTACAACTCGGAATAGTGTCAAACAAGCCGACAACTCGGAATGGTATTAAACAATGCTACAACTCGGAATGATATTAAACAAGCCTATAGCTCAGGGAGCCCTCAAGAAGACTACAGCTTGAAATGGTCTTAAGCAAGCCGATAACTCCGTCTGGTAATTAAAAGCCTACAAGGCTGCAACTCAGAATTAGTTTACACAAGCCTACAACTCGGAATTGGTTTACATAAGCCTACAACTCAGGAGTCCTTAAACAAGCCTCCTTGACGTCAAAGACCGTTACATTGTATGACGTATCAGTTAATGGTCCATCTGTTAAGTCTCACATGTTAGATGGCGTGGTCAACAATGAGGAAGAAGAAAGACATAGAGAGTACACAACAACACAAGGCCCATCCAGAATATCAAGTCCAACTCAATGTACCGAGTTTAATTAAAGCCCCAACAGCACCAAATATTATATGACTCAGCTTCGCCTTCCACTGAAGCTATGGTCAAACTAGTCAACCAAAAAAAATTTCCTTTGAGCTTACTATCGCTTTACAAACGGGAAATGTTCATATCAAAGAAAATACTATAAATTTGACTTTCTAACAAGGCTACAACTCGGAGTGGTCTCAAACAAGCCTACGACTCTAGAGTGCTGTTAAACAAGACTACAACTCGGAATGGTCTCCAACTAGCCAAACTCGACCTAGGTGGCAAGATTATGAAATTCTGAAATCAAAATTGTCATGGATCACGTTGTTGTCTTATTAGAGCAATAATAATGAAAACAGGTTCGAAACAATCAAAAGGCCCACACCTATTCCTTTTGGGGTTGATTTTAAATTCTATAGCACGTACTCTCTCTCCATTCGTTTCAATCTTCAAAAAAACATGAGGCCGATGTTATTGCTCGAGTCGCATCCCAATCCATGCATGCACACACAATGCAAATTTATTTATTTATATATATATACTGTCAATTTCTTTCCAGCTGTTACGTTATGTTATGGTATAGTGTCTATACACCACCTCCTATATATATCCTAAGGTTTAGAAATCCTTTATCAATTACTAGCTTGCCCCAATTTGGATTGAAAGAAAGTCATTACAAACGTGCTTGAAATTACGGCAAAAATAAAGGCTAAAACTATACGTTTGGTCCTAACGTTTTACGGACACTTCAACCCTCATGTTTCACTTTAGATACTTGATCCTTAGGTTTGATAAATAATTGGGTTACTTTGTCCTCCATATATGATCGTCTTTATGGGCTAGCGGTCAAGCCGGCTTTGTATACACGTAGATAACACATATCATCATTTTAATGGTTAATTTTTTCGATCGTCGATTTTTTACAGACATTAGTGAAAATGACCAAATATCTTAACGTCCGTCAAAATATAGGAGTCGAGTGTTCAAAATATGATATTGAAGATGAAGTAGGCTCTCAACGTTTGCCAAATATAGGAATCAAGTGCTCAAAATATGATATTGAAGACGAAGTAGGCTTTAAAGTTTAGGGACAAAACCATATGTTTTGCCAAAAATAATCGTAATAATCCACTAAGGTATTTCCCTTGCACTAATTATTGTCCCTAACAAATCAAAATTGATTCAATTATATTGGATGATGAGTGGCCAAGTCATTTCATTATCACTCTTTTCTTTTATTTCTTTTAAAATTCCGATTTTATTGAAAAAAATATTAAAAATTAAAAGCAATAGGAGCATAAGTGTCAGCAAACGCTAAACACATTTGGACCCTTTTTCAGAGAGTTGACTTTTCCTTTTCTTTTTAATCAATAAATCTTATCAAGGGCATAATAGTAACATTAATGTTTCTAACGGAAACACGTGATGTGAATGGCACGGAGTAACTATGAATTGATTTCCCGTGATATAACGCCCCCCTTCATTAAATAACTCTGTTCGTTCATCTTTTAAAGGCCATTAACTAAAAAGAATCGACCGTTAGAGTTTTGCTCCGACTAATATTCTGAAATTACCCTCACAAGACCCGGGTTTTTTATTTTAACCAAGAAAAGAAAGAGACCATGACAAAGGTTACCCCGGTAAAATGCCAAGGGAGAAAATAGTCAAAAGTTGGCCACTAAAAGTCCAAAATACCCTCAGTGTCATTTCCAAGCCCTCACTTCTATAACATAATATCCCCTAATGACTTTACATAATTCGCCTCCTCTCTCTCTAAGCACAGAGGTTCTTCTTCTTCTTCCTCTCTCCAAAAGCTCCAAAAACCTCACTAAAGCCCACAAACGAGAATCAGAAGACCAAAGCTTAAACGTTGTTTAATGGCGGTTCAGCTTCCAGATGATTTCAAGTGCCCGATTTCACTTGAGATAATGTCTGACCCTGTGATTCTACCCTTCTGGTCATACCTTTGACCGTTCTTCCATCCAACGGTGGCTTGATTCCGGAAACCGTACATGTCCAATCACCAAACTAACCCTTCATGAACATCCCCTTTTAATCCCCAACCATGCTTTGAGGAGCCTGATTTCAAAATTTTCACTCGTCTCGCCTTCAAAATCTCCAACTTTGCCCCAACCGGCAGCATAATCAGCAAACCCTCGTCGGCGTTCTCACGTCACACAACTCAGCGCCGAGTTGCAAGCTCGAATCGCTCAACCTACTGGCTAAAATGTCAAAAGCCGACTCCAGCTTTCGCCGACAGTTGACCGAGTCTGGTGCTGTTTCAGCTGTTTTGAATTGCGTGGACTCGGACGATTCTGGTATGCAAATGAAAGCTCTTTCCTTGCTTTTGAATCTTAGTCTAGATGATGATAGCAAAGTTGGGTTGGTCGCTGAAGGTGCTGTTAACCATGTCGTGGCGGCGCTTAGGGCCAACTCGCCTGATGTTCGGGCGGTGGCTGCGACGGTGATTACCAGTTTGGCGGTGGTTGACGTTAACAAAGCAACAATTGGGGCATACCCAAATGCAATTAGGAACTTAGTTGCGCTTCTGAGAGATGGAAATGGTAGAGGGAAGAAGGAAGCGGCTACTGCTCTGTATACAGTCTGTCTGTTTCCAAACAATCGGAGGAAGGCCGTTGACTGTGGAGCTGTGCCGATATTGGTGGCCATTGCAGAGAATTGTGCGATGGCTCGAGCAATTGAGGTGTTAGGTGTTTTGGTAAAATGCAAAGAAGGGAGAGAAGAGATGAAAAGAGTGAATGGTTGTGTTGAGGTTTTGGTTAAGACTGTGAGAGAAGGGAGCGAGAGAGGCGTGCAATACGCACTTTTTACATTGAATTACTTGTGTTGTTATAGCGAAGGAATCTGTCTGCAAGTGAAGAGGAAAGGTGTTTTGGAGATTTGTGTTGTATTGATGGAAGATGAGAATGAGAAAATTAGGAGTAATGCCTCTAATCTTATGAAAACTTTACGAGGAGATTAGAATATGGAGTTTCGGTCGGAAAGCTAGCGATAATGGGGAAAGGATAGCGATGGATGTTCTCTGGCCTTATGGAGGTAAGTTGGGTTTTCTGGTCTTTTACTATCTCAGTCTCAAAATACATGATGTTATTGGAAAACATCATATATTTGGAGACGGAGGGAGTAGGATTCGTCTTTGTTGCATACTATGCTATGCTTCACAGATAATAGAAAAGGATTACATTTTGATAGGGTTGTATGTTGTACATTTGAATAAGGGAAGGTCAGCTAAGTAGAGTCATTGCTTAAGTGTTTTGTAGAAAAGTGCAAACTTTGTTGTCTGAATTGTAATTTTGTTACAATTGAATATAAACATTTATAAATGGAAAGAGCCCTGTTAGTTTCAATTGCAAAGCCTTCCATGTATTCTTAGTTTTCAGATTCTGAATTTATTTGTAAGAGTTTAAAGGAACAATCATCTGAGATCACCAATTCGATTGTATTCTATTTGATTTTGCCCATTGATTACTGTTTGCCATTCTTAGCTGCAACTTCTCTTCAAATGCTCTTACAAAAGTTACTCACTCGGTCTCCGTCTCTATCAATACTTAAAATATACATGTATCTAGTCGACAATCTTTAGTAGATACGATATATATTTGGATGCATCTACGGCAGGTAGTAGTTTATTTTGACTCGGATGACAGTGCTCCTAAACTTTTGACGCAGATGACAGTCATGATTTTAGATTTACTCCAATTGATAGGTTTCCTGGATGAAAAAAGAAAAGTATTTAGTGTTGAGCTAGTTAAATAGGTCAAATCCACTAATTGGGTTTGATTCCAGATGTAGATTGTTGGATTTGTACATAATTTCATGATATTTCCTTTTGAAAGTATATAATTTCCTGATATTCAATTGCCGTGCACTGCTGGTTTTATGTTCATTTAAATCATGTTTACGTACTTTATTGCATGTTGTCTAAGAGTTTGCAGGCTATGCAATAGGAAATTGATTATCTTAACATATCATGCCATTGATATTCATACCTACCATGGATCTCCCCATTATGTTCTTTGTGCTTAGAATATGAACTTTTAACTATAGCTGTTAAAATCAATATCGAGTAGTACGGATTGCCTACCCTAAACTAATATATATATATATATATATTGATTGAAGATTAACCCTAAACTAATATTGGTTTATCTTATTCTTACATGTAAATTTACTTTTTAGTCCCTCATAAGTCGTATGGTCTGTTAGTTGGTAGCAAGTTTACTATACTTTGTTCTCGTCATGAATGAAGAAACAACGCCATTTAAAAACTTTCAACTTTTCATACGAGGAGAGCCACTCTCAGTTAGTCAAAGTTGACTAGAGTCTTCAATTGGGAGCAATTTTGTAAATTAATGATGAAAGTTGGGTTAGGTTGAGTCAGTTATTATATAATCTGTGTTTTTTTTACTTTATTTTGATTTATGGATTCTTTTTAGCTCATACTATGGTAGTCAAATCCACCACTCAACTAGGTGCGGATTCGAGCGCTCCACTTTCACTAGTTGTAATGTGAGTGTGGCTAGTTCTTTCAATCTAAGCCATAAACACCAACCACTCGAGCAATTTAAAATGAGAGAAAATTAATAAGTAAAGAAAATAAAAAGGTTCATAATTAATGTGAAGTGATAGTTAGAATAAAGTTTAAATATAGGGAAGAAAGAAAGATTTGAGAAGACAATAGTATTTGCTATGTTCTAGTCAAAGTGGCTCTCCCGATCAAAGTAGTCAAAATGCTGGGTTCCTAGATAGAGGCAGATAGTGATATATGTGAACGGAACCGGTAAGAACGTTAAGTTGGGAAGTTCTTACTATTTTTAATTTATATTAAATATAAATTAAAGGGACTAAAAAAAAATAGTAAAAAGTTGAAGGATTAAAATATAAAAATTCTAAAACTTAACAAAGCATAAGGTGAGAACGGTATGAGCATGTCTCCTACCCGATCCTACGTTAGAAGTCAGTTAATACCAATCCCTATATGTCCGTTCAAGTGTAAGAACTGGTGCGGTGGCCTTCGTCGGAACGTAGGATCGGATCGCGATTTTTGACTACCTTGCTCTCGAGTTTGTGTGTCATTGTGTTATTCGTTAGTTATATCCCTATTGAGAATCTTATTGAAGGGCTTTGGAACAAATATTAAATATATGTGGCTATGGGGCCATTTGGATCTATTTTGACTATTGCTGTGAAGAAAGTGCAAGTTTCCTTGGCCCAAAACGATGTCATTCCTTTTGGAGGATCAAGCAATAATTATGGTAAAAATAAATATCAGGATCAAAACGTAACAAAGATGCTAAAAGTTTAGGACCAAAGAGACCCTTTATTACACATTTCCGAAGCTCGCTTTCCCCTACTGGATTCGGCTTATCCCTTTATTCCCTCCAATATTCTGTTTCTCTCGATTTGGGCATCACGATGAAAGTACGGCAAGCAAGGTTCCGACGCAGATCGTCGATTCGACGTCGAACGAGAATCAACGATCTCCCAGAAAACCTGCTGATCGAAGTCTTCCGGAGACTTCCCGAAGCCAAATCCGTCATCCGTTGCCAGCTAGTTTGCAGAAATTGGTACGGCATAATCTCTTCCTGACATCTCTACTACTAGTTTTATTAGCAGCTTTGCAAATCAGCATATCAATCTTAGAAATCCTGAAAGATGTAATCTTTCTCACTTTGTGCCCGAAATACCCTGAATGCATATAAACAGTACTTCCCTCCTTTTCTTAAAGAAATTAGCGGAAGATGTATCATGTCGTGTGATAGCATCATGCAATGATCTGTTATTTTGCCGAATTGGAGTAATATCCGGAGAAAGAGATGATCAGTACTGCATATGTAACCCACTCACTAGGCAATATGCTATCCTCCCTCCGAGACTCCTAACTGAGATTATTTATAAAAACGTTCTCGTAGGATTCGTGTGCGACCCTTATATTTCATATAAGAAGAATGATGAACAACAACATTGGGATCATGTTGTTATTAACCCTCACTACAACTATAGGGCTGGTGTTCGTCTATCTTCGTTCGGAGAAGACTTTATGGGTCTAATCATGAATACAACAGTGCGTGAATTTTCTTCTGAAACTAATGAATGGAGTGATCGTAACATCGACGTGCTACCAGATCATCAGAGTTCATTCTCTATGATACCAGATGAACTATAGATAACCTGATTTTTCATAAAGGGATGGGATTTTGGATCAGTAACTTCCGAATAGAATATATGTACTTACGATCCTCAAAACATTGATGATCAACCCATCCTGCGCGCCATTAGAGTCCCAACCCGATGTCTAGGCCAGACCTGTCCTTGGACTTTGCCAAGGTTTCCTTGAGATATTTTGAATTGACCTATGGTGACAGATGATGAGCTGTCGATCTGCATGTGTTTGGGAGCTGAAGGAATTGAATTCAGGAGCAGAATGGAGTTTGGTGCACAATGTGAATCTTCATCAATTGGGCGACCTTTGGCGGTCGGGGTTAGGAAGACTAGAGGTGTACGACGTTACGTACTCACTAGCAATCGATCCAAATGATCCTGATATTGTTTATATTACTTGTTGGCAAAGATCACGACATCATGTCGTGCAACCTTAGAGAAATGGAAATGAAGCTGCTTCAAAACCTGCTTTGTCGGTCATCTGGTGAACCTGGCAATGCTATGAGAATGATGTCTTCCCAGTTATGGCTCCAATTTGGCCTACACCGATCCGCAGTACTCTTATTGGTGGTTGAACTATTCCTCAAATCTCTTTTCTTTGAAAAAACTACAATCCCATGTCCCTAAAATTACATGTAGCATGGAATTGAAGTTTCGGTATTTTCTTCTAGTTTGCTCTGCAACGGTATTAATTAGTTGGGAAAATCTAACATGCATTTTGGTATATATGTTAATCCCTATTGAGAATCTTATTGGATGAGCTTTGAACAAACATTAAATAAATGACTTTAATGCCCATTTGGCCCAATTTGATTATTGCTACATTAAAGAAAATGCAAGTTTCCCAGGCCCGATACAATTAGCATCGTTCTGAATTTCATGGAGGTCAAAAGAGAGAAAGAACATTTTGAGACAATAATTCCTTTTGAATAGTTTGAACTTTGAAGAGACAAGTATATATGATTAGAAAAGCAGAAAAAAGTCGTAAAAGAGAAAAGCATAAAGAAATTTTGTTGATTGATTATTAATCATTATTTTGTTTTGATGGCAAACCATTTAATTACTACCACTCTAATTGATTAAACTAACCACCTAGGCCTAGAGCGTTACAATAATTATAATTAGTCTATTTATTTATCTCTTTATATAACTATTTTCATAATGAGTCAAGAATAGCCCGTGATTTCTGGGAGATTAACCCTTTCATTGGCGCAGCTGATTCCTTAACACAGAGATTTTCCCGTTTCCGAATGAATATTTCTCCCTTTTGTTTCTAGAAAAGAAGGATGTTATTCACTATTCGAAACTTTATATCACCCTTGTAAATTACGATTAGAATTTACGATGTACACGAATATGTACATATTCACTTACAAGATACACACGGTCACGGGTCCATTGTCCTTACATATCATCGGGCCTTAATTCTTAAATTTATAAAACGAAATTGCTTATACTAAACATTTAAAATGGATAGTCAAGTTTAGTTTTAATTCGATTTTCATAGATTACGTGAGTATCAATACAATTTTAAAGAAAAATTAGAATAAAATTCAAGTTCGCAAAACGGTCAAGCAATCTCGATTCCGAAACCAGGTCGACCCGTAGTCCCGTACGATTCGCTTTTTGACCGTAAACCGTGGCCATGGTCAAATTTTCGTTCATTTTTTTGTGTTAATAATAAGAGACACGACTGGAGCTCAAATCCACCTATATAATTATGATTTTTCTATAGAAAAATACACATAATTTATTTATTATTGATGATTTGATTTGACGTGACGTGTCATTTTTTCCATTTTACGTTAAGCGAGAATGCTCAATAGCTGGCATGCTCGACAGAAAGTGGTGGTAACAAGAAAACAAAACAAAATCATTTACGAACAAAAATATCCTCTCTAGCTGTAGCCTGTACTAAAAAACACCAACTAAAACCAACAAAAACATCACACTCACACCCTCCTGCT
>JANIEQ010000884.1:0-10257 GCA_024708375.1 Oxalis stricta | reverse complement strand
ATGTTGCGATTAGAATTTCTATCAAGTCTTTTTGCCCTCGAGCGGGAGGCGTGAGAGGTAGACCGACATATGATCTCGCGTTGGTCATGTGTGTCGGGTCCGCTCTTTGGATCTCGAGATGTACGAGAGGAAGGCCGATATATGATCTCGCATGGGGCATGTGTATTGGCATGGATCTTTTGGACTCGAGCCGACAAAGGGGTAGGGGTCGGGCTCGGTCACGAGTTCGTGCTCCCTTCGCCTATCATTTGCCCTCGAGCGACCGTTGGCTACGACCATTTCAAGGGGTCTTGAATTTTGTCGAAGTGTGTCGAAATAATTTTAGCGAGTGATGAAAACTTCATCTTCATTGGACTGGTGTGGTTCATTTGGGTCGATTTGAGTTGAACCAAATTGAACCGGCTCACGGATGGACCCGGGTCGATAAAAACGGGTCGGGTCGACCTTTGTAATTGATGGAGGTGAACCATGTTGAGACGGGTCGACCCGAGCACATGGAACGATGGAGTATTAATGCTCATCGTGCCTCTCCGTCTTCCACTTTATGTACAAGTTATTTCGTCTTGCTTCTCGGGCCTCTTATAAATAATGGAGCCTCCTCTCTCTTTTTACACTTAGTAACTTTAAGAGCAATCTTTACCCCCAAGAGAGAGAGCCCAATTGAGAGAGAGACCGAGAGTCGGCCCCCCAGTCTCGATACCGGTCGATTCCGGTCTCCATATCGAGCCTCCTCGCTTTATCACACACCAAGTGCCGAATCACTCATGACTTTCGAAAGTTCTAGGAGATTGACAAGGTCGAGGAGCCATGCTTTGCCGACTGTTGTTGTTGTCATATCGCATCGAAATGGCCAAAGCAAGTAGCGGACCCGACACCACGAGGAGGCCGACCATGGCCGAGAAAAGGCCGACAGCTAAGGGCGCCGCGACCGACGTTGTTGTGAGGCATTCAGGTGAAAAGAATCCACCTCGCCAATGAAAATCCAACAACGAGGTAATTTCTTCTTCTCGCTTTTTACGTAATGCGGATAGTTATTTGTGCATCGGCACTTATCTTGGGAGATGTATGTATTGCATCGGCTTTGCTTGATGGTTGTTTAGGATATCAAAGCGAGAACGATGAAGATCGATGCGGTGAGGAAGTCGAGTCGACAGTAGCGTCGATGGCACGCGATGGTGTATACGAGAGAGACCGGCAACTTGGTCGAGGACTATGAGAGCGAGTCTAACCATTTGAACGACCATGAGCAAGGGACCGAGCTTTGCGAAGAGGATGAGGCGCTTTTGTATGATCAAATGCGGAGGTGGACATGTCGATCCTTTCGAAGAGAGAGGCTGACATGAGTTGGGCCGAGATGAGCACCATTAGCTCCACAATCAGAGGCTAAGGTCGGTTGAATGGTTGGCTCGAGCTTGGCTTTCCGTCGGGGTACTACCGCTTTGAATCGATGAATTCGGAAAGCAAGATTTACGATTGGCCTCTCGATGGGATGGCCATGTTCGGATCCCATTTTGAATATGGTTTGAGAGTTCCGTACTCGAGTTTCTTCGTTCATTTGATGAACCAATGGGAAGTCGTGCCGTAACAGTTCATTTCTCGAGCTATCGGAACCATATGTGTATTTGAGGCACAATGCTTGCAAGTTGGGGTCGAGGCCTTTCCTCGAGTGTTTCGGAGTCAATGGAAACTAATCAAGGAGTATCCGAAGGACCCGAAAGACCTCAAGAGGAAACCTCGTGCAAAGACATGGCTGACCAACAAGAGAAAGAGACGACTATCGACCCGCTCGACGAGGCAAAGAGAAGCTCATCGAATCGGATGATGAGAGTGATGCCAAAGATGACGATGATGACCTCAGGTAGATGATCCGAAACGGAAGAAGAGGAAGTCCGATTCTAAGATAGTCTCCTCCTAAGTGGAAAGGATTGGTTGGGTCTCCAAAAGCGAAAGGGCATTAGGAAGATTATCCCCGCACGCGAAGAGGTCTTTGCGCCAAGATTGGCGTGGGGAGTATGCCATGATGAAGGGCCCCATCAATTTTGGCCAAATGTTCGAGGCACTTATAGGAGCAAACCGGTTGACAAGCCGATTAGTGTGGAAGAATTATTACGGCCGAAGAGGATGCGCTCAACGCACTTATCGAGTACGCCTGATGTGATGACAATCTAGGTTGATACTGATGAGCGAGGCCAATTTGTTTAGACTCGAAAGGTGAGCAATCGGATCCATCACGTAAGTGTCGGATCGGCTTGTCATCCTTTATCCAATTGCAAGATTTTATCGACTCTTGTCCCAAGACTAGGGAGGATCCGATTATCTAAAAAGTGTTGGGCTTTATCTTTCTCATGGCTAGGGCTGAGCAATTTTATGTTGGCTTCATCATGTACATGTTGATAGTCGGGATCCCTCTTTTGATGGGAGGGAGCCCGATATTCTCATTCCGCCTTTCGTCCCTTGTGCTCGTTATTGCTTGTTTATTGAATTCTAATCTACTATTTTGTTTTCGTCTTCTTTGTAGATAATGACTTGTTGAAGAAGCGAGCCAAAGAGAAGCGCAACCAACAAAAGAGGATGCGAGCGATCAACGAGAAACAAGAGAGATGGAGTCGACTCGGACCGAGGCGAGGTCGATGCCGAGAAGCGCTCGACCTTTGAAGAAGAAGGCCCACACGTCTCGAGGCCTGGAAATCGTCGACGACTTGTCGAGGTGTGTCTCCGAATCTCTCTGACGCTTTAGGATGCGGATTTGAGACATGTTGAGAGGTTCTTCACTTGTTCGAGGTATGTCTCCGTCTCTATAGCGCTTTTTACTTTCGTTGCGCTTATTTTTGCGACTTGTCGTCGCTCTTCCTCTTTTGCTTGATCGGTTGGCGTTATGGGTCAACATTGGAGTGTCGGCTCCATCATTGGGAGATCGAGACTAACACATTTTTAGAAAGGTCGAGCTCCGTCTTCGGGGGACACATTTTAAGCACGGGCTTCGTTTTGGGAGACCGAGACCAACAAATTTTTAGAAAGGTCGGGCTCCGTCTTCGAAGCGCGAGAGAGAGAGAGAGAGAGAGAGACCGATGGAGAGGGAGCCCGATAGCCCATCGGTTCCGCTCTCTCGTAGTCGGGTCATGTCTCCTAGTCGGAGCTTCGTCTTCGAGGAGAGCAAGACCAACAAAATTTTAAGGAGGGCTCTTGGTGCTCGACCGAAACCGACGGGAGAGGAGGCGCATGGCACTCGACCCGAATCGAAGAGGTTCGGAGGCTCTTGGCACTCGACCCAAACCGAAGAGGTCGGGGAGGCTCTTGGCGCTCGACCCGGACCTACGGGAGGGGAGGTGCATGGCACTCACACCCGAATCGAAAGAGGTCGGGGAGGCTCTTGGACTCCACCCGAATCGAAGAGGTCAGGGAGGCTCTTGGCACTCCACCCGGATCGACGGGAGGGGAGGCGCTTGGCACTCGACCCGAAATCGAAGAGGTCGGGGAGGCTCTTGGCACTCGACCCGAATCGAAGAGGTCGAGGGAGGCTCTTGGCACTCAACTCGAATCGAAGAGGTCGAGAGGCTCTGGCACTCCACCCGGACCGACGGAGGGCGCTCTGGACTCCACTTGAATCGAAGAGGTTGAGGAGGCTCTTGGCTCTTCGACCCGAACCGATGAGGTGAGTATGCCTTTGGATTTCCTCTTCTATGATACGATCCAGTCGCTAGATAGAGCTTATGGGGACTCGACCGGTGTCCAGGTCGGTTCGACTCAAGCTCTCGGATGGTCTCGAGGTAGGGAGGCTGATTCTTGACCAGTATATTTAGGCATATCGCCATAGTTAAGTATGACTCGACTGAGAGAGGTCGATTTATGACTCCTTCTTGGCTCTTGTTGTCGCGACATCCGATGGGAGAGAGGTCGACCCAAGAGGAAGACCGATGACTAAGGGCATCTTTGGTCTTGCTACCGCGACACATGATGGGAGGGAGACCGACCCAAGAGGAAGACCGATGACTAAGGGCATCTTTGGTCTTGCTACCACGACACATGGTGAGAGGGAGACCGATAAAAAGAGGAAGATCGATGACTAAGGGCATCTTTGGTCTTGTTGTCGCTATAGGATGCAATGAGAGGTCTCCCATACGTGCCACCAATAAAAAGTTGTCCTTGACGGGCATCGGTGTTCGTCATATTATGTACCATAGTAGAAGCGCCGATTGAATATCCCGAGAGATCCGGACAAAAGTGACGGGATCGGCTCCGGTCATCGCCAAGACGTGACACATTATTTGTATCATGATTAGGAGGTACCATCGGAGGCCTTCGAGATGTGTCACCAATGAGGAGGTGTCCTTGAGAGGGAGGTCGAAACGAATGAGCATCAATGTCGATTGCGCGAGGCTCTCAAGGAGAGAGGTCGACACATTTTTGAGAGGATCCGACCAGTAGTGTAGGGTCGGTCCTAGTCATCGCGAGAGCGTGACACATTACTTGTAGCATCATTTTGAGAGAACACATGAGTTTTCGAGTTTGTGTTGTTGTTGATACCCGAATGAGGCATGCCGCGACGTCGACGACACGAGGAGGGAGCGACGGCTCGGGCCGGCTCGACCTCCGGGTCGGAGTCGGGACGCACAAACTCCGAACGAGTCCTATGTGGAATTTTCGATGACGAAAATGTAGATCTGACCAAAACTAAGCTTGAAAAGAGCAAGAAAACCCTTTATTTCGTGTCCCCACGGTCGGCGCCAAATGTTTCGTCCAAAGATGGAGAAGTAGTAGAGTGGAGAGCACGCGCTATCTTGCTTGGTTGTAGCTAGCTTTGATCCGAAGGAGAGGAGGACTCTTTGGAGAGTATTTGTGCGTCTACGGCCTACCCGGGCCTTCAGGGCACACCACGAGGTCGACCTTTGAGAGGAGCTCGCGGCGTCCGCTTGACTCAAGGAGAGCAAGGCCGATCGGTTTCCACACTTGTGATGTGTCGCCCGGACAATCGTTAAGTGAGAAAAAATGTGTGTTAAGTCTAGAGAGTTGTTCTCGCCTTAGCTTCACTTATGGCAAATATCAAATCTACTGGTTATTTATAGGGGTTCCCTAGGTCTTCTCGAAATGTCCGTTTTGCCCCCAAGTTAGAGACGCGTGGAGAGCGAGATCGATGTAAGAGGGAGTCCGATCGGTCTCCACATCTCTGCCTCCCTATTGGACTTCGTCTCCTTAATGGGGCTCGGCCCAATAGACAATTATGTCACATTATTGGGCTAGACCTTTCCGAAAATCCTTTTTCTCTCAATTACAAATCAAAAGAAGGAAAAATAATTTACCGGTTCCTCGAACTTAGGAGTAGCATTTTTGCTCCCACCAATTAAAAATTACCACTTAAAAAGTTAAAAGGCTATAAAATTATAGTTAATGGGTTGTTTGATTGATTTTTACTTTTAATCACTAGTAGAAAATCTCGATACGCCCACGGCCAGATAAGCGTGGCCTAATGTCAAAAAATCGTGGCGGAAAGAATAGGTCACGGTTTTTTGACTTTACGCCACGGTTTTGAACCGTGAAATTTGCTTGCCGTGGCGGAAAGTATACGCCACGGTTTTTGTCCATTTTCCGCCACGGTTATTAGAAACCGTGGTGTATAAAAATCGATCCAGGTTTTCCCTATTGGTCCTTTACGTCACGGTTTTTTAGCCGTGACCATAGGTTGCCACGGTTTCAGCTGCGGTTTTCTAACCGTGGCTATATATAGTCACGGTTTTTGTAACCGTGACTATATTGCCGCGGTTGTTTTAACCGTGACTATTTTGCCACGGTTATAAAACCGTGGAATTAAGGATTTTTTTTCCACCCACGCTCCAAAACCGTGGCGTATTCATATACTACAACAAGATTCTAATTCTTAATTCCGAAGCCACCTGCATGTACTTTGACATTTACTACTACTAATTAATGAACTATTTAATTAAAAACACAATTGAATACAATTTAATATTTACTTATAATACGTCGTGTAATGCCTACAAGTTTGTTCTACAACTGCTTTTGTGAACTAATTAATGTTTATCTAAACAAGTAGGCTACAAAAAGTTGTGGTCCATCATGTACGACTATCAAAATATCTACGTTCTTCCCTACGGACTAATGATCATCGGCTTCGTCACTATGGGTCTGCTACTCTTTATGAGGACGAGCTACTCGAAAGTCAAATACATCTCAAGACATATCAAAATTCAACACGCAATAGTTAACAGTGAAGGCCACAACAGTTAACCATTTTAAAAATTCCACAGATAACAGTTAAGGCCAAAACAGTTAACCATGATCAAATGTCCTCAAAGTCTTCAAGTGTAACAATTGTTTTTATTGAAAAATATAGTGTAAATACAACAATAAACCATTATTGGAAATTATGGCCTTGTTCAAGGCCAAAACAGTTAACCATTATCTTTTAACAACAAATTAACCTCAATGTAAAAAATTAAACTTTACTTCCACATCCTGCATTGTCAATGGAGTCGAACGCACTAACCTCATGGCCATGAATATTATCATTGGTCCCTATGGAAGAACGTAGAGCACTGTTTGCATCCTTTGGAGTCGATGGTGTCAACAATGCTTCAAGCCCAGGGATCTCACCTATATCAACCCCTCCCCTCTCTACAACTTGCCTCAACAAACTCTTGACAACAGCTTGTTCCTTTTCCCTCTGCTTCTCCCTCTCTGCCATGTCCCTCAACTCTCGTGCTCTCAACTCTTCCCTCTCTTCTCTCTCCCTCTCCCTCTCTTCAAGTTGCCTCTGCTTCTCCTCGAACTCTTCCTGCTGAGAACGAATTGCCGCCAATTCTGCTGCATGCTTGGCCTCCTGCTCTTGTCTATAGAGGGTTTCCCTCAACATTGTAGGGGTCAAAATCCTCCCTCCACAGCGGACCCGTCCGAGCTTTTCTTTCCCGAAGACACATTGAAAGGCTTCTATTTCATTCTTTCCTTCTTCTTCCTGAATTTTTGCGAGCTTTTCCTACAATAATAGAATTAATGATCATTTCAATGCATCATTCATGAGGAACATTTCAGCTGTGTCATTTTGCATTCGACTTACAACTAATTCCAAAGTTTCAACATCTATATCCTTCCCATTCTTTACCCTCGACATGAGGAACATTTCGGCTTGGGTTGGATCTCTTCCATGCTCCTGGCGCTATACCGACATGATAATTACATTAGTACTAACTAACAGACGTTCAGTCAAAAAATAAGGGCTTATCACAAATCCTTACAAATTCTTCAGCCAATACAGAAAACCTCTCATTTCCCGTCCGATGAACGTGTTTCATTTTGGCCTTATTCTCAGCGTTCTTTCGGCATATGCTCTAAAAGTGCACGCACAAAAAAATAAACATACAACTTTTAGTTAATGACAAAAGGGTAATTGTTATCGACAACGAACATTTAATGTCAAGAAACACCTGAATTTCCTCGTCACTCCAATAAACCATGAGCTTCTTGAAATGGTGGACAGGGATCATATTACGAAGGTTGTCCAACCTCTCTGTATCTGTCGTATACGGATCATAGACCGTTTTCTTGACATTACTCTTGTGTTTCCGCCAAGCATCACCAACTGTGCGCATGGTCGCCTTGTATGCAGATGGAGGTACGACATACTTGCACTACAACGATAACAGACCACGAAATACATGTAAGGCACACATTCAATTTCATAAAGACGCATAAAAGGGAATTAAAACTCATACATACGTACATTGATATATTCCCATAACTCATCCTTTTTGGGTACAACAGGCCAACTCGTATATATCAATGGGCACTTTGCGGAATTTCTTGCAAGCGTTCCAAGGAAAGTTGAGAACTCACCAACTACTTTCCGATTTGGACCACAGGCTTCTCCATGTTTGTCAAAAATGACTTCCACTCTATCTTCATAATTTCTCGAATGAACTTTCGCGCATGTAGAGAGACCACGAGTTTTCCTCGATGAAGCCGCAATCAATCCAAACTCATATTCATATTCATTAACAGAATAAAGTGCTAGGTTGTTAAATATTCAGAACATACCTGGCCCATTACTGCTTGCTTGTCGTTCGTTGGTCATTAAGTGGAAGAGTATTCGTATCATCCGCAACACGTGTCTCCTCATGATCGGCGACCAGGTTCTCTGCTCCTTCATCCTCATCGACCACATTCTCTGCTCCTTCATCCTCACCATCCAGATTCTCTGCTTCTCCATCCTGAGCAGCCTGATTGTCTGCTCCTTCATCCTGAGCAACCTGATTCTCTGCTCCTCCAAGTTCTTGTAGATAAGCCATCTGACCACTTTTCTCAATGTATTCATCAAGGCACATAGATTTTCTCTTTGGTGTTGGTTTCATTTTCTTCTTTCTGGATAGACAACCTTCTTCTTCAATGTTCACTTCAGGTTGATGATCATCCTGCAATTTTAGTTACGGTAAAAAGTCAACATGTTAATTATTGTTAATGAAAGAGACAAGTCACAATCTAACAGTGTACATAATTACCATTACTATTTGCTTGTTTTTCTTTTGCTTCGTTGGAACAGTCTTGGTTGCTTCTTGACTCTTCCCATTTTTTAAATGATTAAGTAAGCCTCTCAAACTTTCGCTCGTTGTTCCAGGTTGCTTTGATTGTTCTCCAGTTGCAGTATCCTCAAAAATAGGATCCTCTCTTCTTTCGACTGACCCACTTGTCTGCTTCTCTCTCCCTCTCGTGCCACCGACTGAATTCTCTTATTCTCATCCTCTCTTCTTCCAACTGACCCACTTCTCTCTTCTCTCTCTTGTGCCACCGACTGACTTCCCTTCTTCTCATTATCTCTTCTTCCTGTTGATACACTTCTCTGCTGCTCTCTCCCTCCTATGCTACCGGACGGACTTCCCTTCTTCACATTCCCTCTTCTTCCAACTGAATTAGTTTTCTGCTTCTCCATTTCTCTTGTGCCACCAACCTCATTTTCCTGCATGTCTTCGTCTCTTATTGGGGTCTGTACCACCTCTCGACCACGGGCAGCACCATAGCTGGAACGAACTTGTTTAATCTTGGCTAGTGTTGGCTCCTTCGAACATTGGGGTTCTTACTAGCCAATTGTTTTTTTAGTTGTTTTGGCTGCAGCTTGACCTGAACACTTTTGTTTCCTTGCGTACAATGGTCGGTTCTCTGCTCTCTTCATAATTAAATCTTTGCAACCTGTAAATTTATCTACCTCCTCACGATTTTCTTCTTCTTACTCACTTGACCATCTCCGGGTTGATTTTGTGGTATTGTTTGCCTCTTCTTGAATTCATATTGTTCCCTCTGATTATTTTCAATCCGTTCCTGCTTTACCCTAACTGCTTGCTTGGACTTTCGGCACTATCATTGGTTGTAAATTATTCAACTTCATTAATTCTTGTGAATTTTTTGCTTGAATAATTTTCCTCTGTGACTCAACCTCAATTGATTTGCTAGTCATCTCATGCCACTGAATTATTGAAGAAAAGATAATTAGATGCATGTTCAGCCATAAGCACAATCTCGTTCGGACATTTTGCCAAACACATTCAACCCATAGTACCCACAAACTCTAGATTTTATTTAATATTAACAAACAACCTAATTCTTGTTATGAAACCAATATAATCTACACAAAATCGAAAATTAGTGTTAAGCCATATCTTTAATGAAATTATTCTGCATACATGTTCTTACAACCTAGTACGTATGTATAGAGTCGGTTAGCGTCGTTACCTTAGTAGATTGAACTTCGAATTGAAGAGCCGATGGTTGGTATAGACGAAATCACAAGATTTTGGAGCTGATTGTAAGAAGGGTCGAAATCCGATTGTAGAGAGAGAATTTGAGCTGAAAATGAATTGAAGTGCAAATGAATTGTAAAAGCGCGTGTACCATTTTTACTTAGCGAAAATTTTTAAAAAACCCGCCACCAATTGTAAAACAATAATAATACGCCACGGTTTTTAAACCGTGGTTCAATATTATACTCCAGCCCCAAACCTTTTTTCTAACTTATAAGCCGCATGTATATTAATCTTTTGAACAGACAATTCAAATTCAATTAAGACATTAAACACAATATACAATTATCGAACAGAGAATAACATTCATATTAAAATAGCTCGATAAAGACTTCATATAATGAATATATTCATCGTCACAAATCCGAGTTGAAACAGAAAGGTTACAATTATAAGTACACATGCTTGATTTCATCAAAATAGTTTCTTATCAACCATTTCAAAGTTACAAACATCG
>JANIEQ010000883.1:0-10929 GCA_024708375.1 Oxalis stricta | reverse complement strand
GCCGTCATTGTCTAGTTCGTCGGCACCTACCTCCAATCTCGAGCGCTTTCTTCAAACTGTCACTCCTAATCCTCCTTCACATCAGGTAAACATAGAGAAATTCTTCCCCAACCCATAAATCAGTATACTGCTATATACTACTCCCTCCATCACTAATGAACTGTCGTTTTCCTATGCACAATTGCACATAGTTAGGGCCGGAGAATAAGTATGTTCTTAGTCCACACTATCCTTAATTATCATTATTATCATATAAGAAATGTGTGCTCGTAATATTAATTAGTGAAAATAATTGTATGTGACGGGTGTTATAATGTAATGGAGTGACCTGTTGGACAGGATCTGACTTTAAATATTAAACATAAAAATAAACTCCATCGGTATAATTTGCTGCATAAAAATTCTAAATTCATTTATTTTTCTTCGAAAAAACACTTAATTCTTTATTTTGCTGCATAAAGATTGTATCATGAATTACTAATTCGTGATGGGATGTGATGTAATGTAATAGGCTGAAGATATAAATAGTAGTAGTGTTTGGCAATCAGCAGCAGTTGGAAAAGATGAGAAGATTGAAGATTATTATTACTACAGATTACAATCTCTTTGGAGCTGTTATGAGGAATGGAGTGCTTATGGTGCTGGTATTCCAATACTGCTAACCGGAGGTGGATCTGGAGGGATCGATAATGACATCGTTATGCAGTACTATGTTCCTTACCTGTCAGCCCTTCAGCTCTACACTAGAAAGCCAAATGCTACTACTACTACTACTACTGGTAGTAGTATTCTTCTTCTTCCTGAAGAAAGCGGGAGTGACGACGTCATGAGTACTATTACTGGTAGTAGTGATGATATAGCTGATAAGGCGCATTTTTCGACATCTCCCACTCCCAGCAGCAATAACTCCAGCAGCAGGAGTACTTGCTCAGATGATTCAAACAGCAGCTTTGAGCACGTTGACATTAAGCTTGGGTTCCCATTCTTTGCACTACATCGACTTTGCTTCACCTTACTCCAGGGTCCCTTTTCCAGACAAGATAAACGAATTGGCTGTCGGTAATCCAGAACTGATGACACTCACGAGCATTGATCTTTCTCCAGCAAGTTGGATGGCTGTTGCTTGGTAATTAAGCCAACATGTAAACGAATTGGATGTTCTTAATTATGTGTAAATATATATTACTAATATGGAATATTGTGTCCTCGACTGACAGGTATCCTATTTATGCAATTCCATCTGGGAAAAATGAAAAGGACTTATCAACGTGCTTCCTCACCTACCATACACTGTCATCGGCATTTCAAGGTAGGAAAACAACAGGTACTTGGTTAATTTGCTGATAATTATCTATGCAGAAGAAGCGCCTTGAACATTTTATATACACGCAGATGATGATGAAGATTATTACGATAACTGCAAATTTGGAGAAGATAGTTACTGCTCTGTACTAGCAGGAAAAGCAAAAGAAAGGGGCAAGATTTCACTGTCGCCTTTCGGACTCGCTACTTATAGGATGCAACCGGATATATGGATAGACCAAGAAACATCGTTAGATGTTGAGCGGACCATTGATCTTTATTATGCAGCGAATTCATGGTTGAGGCAGCTCAATGTCTACCATCCTGATTTTAACTTTTTCACTTTTACTAATTAAGACGATCCATCCATATATATATATTTATACTAATACTAATGTAAATTAAAGGAAGCTACAGAGGCTGAGTTGTTTTATGTAGAAGAAGAGACTTTTGATCCGGAAAGAGATTGATCGAGGCGTGAAAAATGCACTTTAGTCAGATCGATCAGCTGTTAGTCGCATGAAGCTTGTCTCTTTGTTTTGTTTTTGAGCTTGTTGTGGTGCGAAACTTGCAATAAGTTTAAAGAAAATGACATGTTTTTCTGATTATGGGACTATTCATTCATTCAATGGAGTATGTCTTGTTGAAATCTTGCATTGCGTGTGAAAATGGCCCATCGAAGCTTCTTATGTCCCCATCGCGAGAAATTGACGATCTTTAATGTGTCTATAATGTATATGGTCATTTTCATACAAATTTAATTACCCATGGTGAGAATGACATTGAACAAATATTTCCATATACAAATCTAAGCTTCTCCTTTTATCTATTCTCCAACAATATTGTCTCCGCACACAGTAACATATTGGTCTAAGTAAGTCATAACAACTCATTTGAAATTTTAAGAATACACATGGGCTTTCACACTAATCATACACGATATATCCCCCCCCCCCCCCCCCCCCTCCCCCCCCCTCCCTCCTCCCCCCCCCCTTCCCCCTTCCCTCCTTCCCTTCTTTCCTCCTTTCTCCCTTTTTCTTTTCTCCCCCCCTCCTTTTCTTTTTTCTTCCCTCCCTCCCTCCCCCCCCCCCCCCCCCCCTCTCCCTCCTCCTTTCCCCCTCCCCCCTCTTTCTTTTCTTTTTTCTTTCTTCCTCTCCTCTTCCCCCCCCCCCCCCCCCTCTTCTTTCCCCCCCTCCCTCTTTCTCCTTTCTTTCCCTTCCTCTCTCTTCCCTTTCCCTCCCTTCTTTTTTCCCTCCCTTCCTCCCCCCCTCTTCCCTTCCTTTTTCCCTTCCTTTTCTCCCTTCCCTCCCCTTTCCTTTTTCCTCTTTCTTTTCTCCCCTTCTCCCTCCTTTTTTCTTTCTCCTTTCCCCCCCTCTCCCCTCTCTCTTTTTTCCCTCTTCTCTTCTCCCTCTTCTCTCCCTTCCCTCCCCTCCCTCCTCCTCTTTTCTCTTTTTCTCTTCTCTTTCTTTTTCTCTTCCTTTCCCTCTCTTTTTTCTTTTTCTTTCTTCTCCTTCTTTCTTCTTCCCTCCTTTCTCTCCTTCTTTTCCTTCCCTTCTCTTTCTCTCCCTCTTCCCCTCCCCTTTCCTTCCTCTCTCTCTCCCCCCTCCCTCTCCCTTCTTCCCTCTTCTCCCCCCTCCTTCTTTTTCTTTTTTTTTTCCCCTCTCTTTCTCCTTTTTTTTTTCCTTCTTTCTTTTCCCCCCTCTCTCCCCCCTCTTTTTTTTTTCTTTTCTTTCTTTTTTTCTTCTTTTCTCCCTCCTTTTTCCCTTCTTTCTTCCTTTCCCCCCCCCTTTTTTCCTCTTTCTCCCTCTTTCTTTCCTTCCCTTCTCCTCCTCCCTTTTTTCCTTCCTCCCTCTCTCTCTCCCTTCCCCTTTCCTTTCCTTTCCTTCCTTCTCTCCCCTTCCCCTTCCTCCTCCCCCCTCCCCTTTTCCCCTTCCTCTTCCTCCTCCCCCTCCCTCCCCCTTCTCTTCCCTTCCCCCTCTCCCCCCCCTCCCTCTCTTCCTTTACTACGTCCGTTTAAAAAATACATGATGAAAATATTTTGAGGCGGTGATAGTAATTTTTAAAATACTAATCGTACATAGAAACTACACTACATATCGCATAAAAAAATTTGAAACTTTCTTGACGGTTGAGGCGAAAAATTAATCTGCGATTAATTGACAGTGAGACATTCGAGTCCTAGAAAAATTCGACTTGGCCCCATTTTGATTAAAAAAAAGGTTTTATTTTTTAACAATCATTCTCTAAGAAAAAGACCCAATTTTCCTTCCGTTGTAAAACATTTCAATTTTAAGTCACTCAAATATAGAGTTTAACATTTAGTAATTTTTTCTTTTTCAATTAATCTTTTTTTTTCTTTTTTTTTTTAGTTGGGTGCTTCTGCTTCATTCAATCTCATTTTTTTCTGATCCTCATCGATTTCTAACAATGGTGGCGTCCTTGAGTGTGTTCGTTTCTGGGTTTTTGCTCGGGATTTTTGCACTTCTCACTCTGGAAATATTCGGACTGCTTTACATCATCAACCGACTCAATCGCAAACAAACCAGACAAGATGAAACCGCCATCAATCAAGATCTTGATCCCCACCAATCTCTCGATTTCCCAATTGTCAAGCAGGTCATTTCCCTTCCCTAAGCTGAGCAATTTATTTTATGAAGTAATTTGCGTCTTTCTTTTCATTTTTTTCCCAAAGCTATAGCTTATATATGTATGATGATTGTGGCAGGGCGCAATCTGGGTTTTAGAATCAGATAAGATTGCAAAAAGTCGGGTATCTGATAGTACAAAGGAGCAAAAGAATAAACAAGAGTTAGTGGAAGTTCTCCCGTCTCGGAAATTGGCAAAATTGAGGGATAGCTTGCTCATTTTGACCGGTCCAGATGCTTCTCGCTCAACCATAGCTCTAAAGGGATGTACTGTTGAAGCTGTTTCAGCTACCAGCCTGCCCTCAAGAAAATGGTATGTCAGTATGTGGCTTTGCCTGCCCTCTTCCTCTTTGTTGCGTGCCTATGTTTTCAAAAATACTATTGCTTATTGTTATGCATTGATTGAAATGTGCATTTGTTGTATCAGAGATCTTTGGGTGGTAACTGGGAATTGCTCTCTGTCACTCTTCTCTTTTTATTGATTTATTGGCAATCTATGTGAACTGTATCTTTCCTAATGCAGAGTTTATGTGTAACAGGGCGAAAAGATTCCCCATAAAAGTAGAAAGAAAGAATTTGCCAATTTACAATGGAGACAGAATAATTTACATCTATGCTGAGACTGCATGGGAAAAGGAGTCTTGGTGTAAAGCACTACGTCTTGCTTCTTGTGAAGACAGGAAAAGACATACCTGGGTTGCCAAGCTAAATGCTGATTTCCATAGTTATCTGTCCTCCTTAAATGCAGGATATCCTTGGTTTATGAAACCCTCAACAGAAAATATAGTTGAACCATTTTTAGGCAAGGGTAGCAGGCTTGATTCTTCATCAAAGGTTCGGCTCTTCTTAAAAAACTTGCTAAAAAGGCTTCTTCTAAGGCGGGATCAGAAAACAAGGCAGTT
This sequence comes from Oxalis stricta, assembly GCA_024708375.1. Lineage (NCBI taxonomy): Eukaryota > Viridiplantae > Streptophyta > Magnoliopsida > Oxalidales > Oxalidaceae > Oxalis > Oxalis stricta. Next base: position 6,080 of record JANIEQ010000883.1, on the reverse strand, counting down.
TGCACTTCATTGCCCCGAGAAGATAGAAAAACTACTGACAAGTTCCATCCATTTCAAGATTCTGGTTTGACATTTAACTTGGCCAAGTCTACTACAATAGTCAAGGCACCTAATGGTTCAGCTGAAGAGAATATGGTGCTACCACCGTCATCTTCCATTAACAGCTCAGCTAGTCAAGGTCATGTATCTATTAACTCTGATACAGAAGATAATGAGGAAAAGCTCATTGATGAGGGAACACTTTGCTGGAACTTGTTAATTTCACGGCTCTTTTTTGATTTAAAAAACAGTTCTCTGATGAAAAGTACAATCCAAGCACGGATTCAGGTAAATCAAGTTTCTAAATGAGATTTATGTTGTTCTTTGTCTGCACAGATGCATTTCAGTGCTGGGTCATGTGTGAGATTGCACAGTTTGGTCTTGGTCTATCCACTAATTTTTCAGAGTTCTCTATCCACAATGGAATGTGGATGAACTTGAGTATAAACCAATTCTCTTTAGACATATATAATTAGTGTTAGCTTTCAATTGTTTTGAAGTACTTTGGCCCACTTGGTAGAGTGAGAAATACTCACGATGCATCAGTCTCACAAATAATGTCTTCATTGAAATTTTTATGCATGCTCCTTGTTTATGTAGCGTTAATTAAAAGCAAACGTTGGCTAATATCTTTATTTGTTGCTACCTTTTTTCAACAGAGGACGTTGTCAAACATGAGAAAACCCAGTTACATAGGTGAAATCACATGTATCGGAATAGATCTTGGGAGTCTCCCACCTTACATACACGGGATGAGGGTTATTCCTGCTGATATGAACGAGGTATGGGCCTTGGAAGCTGATATTGAGTATTCTGGAGGGCTGGTATTAGACATTGAAACTAGACTTGAAGTGTGGGAACTAGGAATGCAGAAAGGCATAGCTGATGGAAGTATGGACTCCAACCCGGTTGGGGATGTCTCCTCGGACCTTCTTGAAGGTATTGAGTACTTTGGAAACCATCTGAATATCAGACCGGGGGATGATGATTCAAATGAGCAGAAAAATGAAGGGGATTCTAGACCTGGTTAGTATATGAACTTGTAGTTTCCGATTCCACAGCCATAACTTTATGAATTTGACATTTAAATCTGAGCCTTTGCATGCTTTGATTTCAAACTAAAAAGTATTCTGAAAGTGGTTTTATTATATGATTGATCCGTCGAACCAAAGCTTCTGCTTCTATTCCGTTGCTTTTCAAAATATCCTCGATAAATGTGCCAATTGCAATCTAATTCTCTTGTGCTGCAGATGGTTTAAAGAGTTGTGGAAGTTCCATATCAGCACCTGTTTCTGTATCCAAGTGGAAGTCTCTTTTAAATTCTGTTGCAAAGCAGGTTTCACAGGTGAGTAAACCATCTTCTTTCAATTTGTGGTTATTGTTAGAGCAGAAAGTCGTAGCTTGCTTCATTATGTAGGAATAACAGAATGTCAGATCATGAAAAAACCCATTTCGTTTCTACCAATAATGAACTCAAATGCTATAAACCCCCATATGTGGGATTACTAATTGAAAAATTGTCTTCATCACATGGGAATTGCACAATCCCTAGTTATTTGTAGGATAATTAAACTGGTTTTTAATATGTGATTGGAAATATCTCATTTGCTAATCCCAGATCTGGGACGTATATTATCATTCAATACTAAAATTCTTTTTGCGGCAAAAATTGTTATTTGTCAAGGCTGGTCGGGCCAAATTATTAAGAGTAGAAAGTAGTAGGTTATTTTGACAAGTTTTTATATTGCACACATTATTGAGAATGGGTAGGAGACTGAAGCATGTTGAATATAATCCCATTGCATCTTTTCGAAGAGAAAGTTACTTGTATATCTAAACCAGCTACTACTTTCCTATTGAAGGTACCTCTCTTTGTCTATAAGAGTTGCGAGCCTCCGTGGAACAGTGAGGTTACATATAAAGCCTCCTCCGACGGATCAGTTGTGGTTTGGCTTTACATCCATGCCTAATATCGAGTTTGACCTCCAATCTTCTGTTGGGGAGCACAAGATTACCAGCGGACACATTGCTTTGTTCTTGATCAATCGGTTCAAGGTATGGTGTTTTCTTATAGGAATATGGTTTTCAATATTAACTGAATTTCTTTTAATTCCTTTGTAGAAATCATATCCATTTTAATACTGAGGTTTCTTTGATTGTCGTGAACTGCTCATTTATCTTTTCCTGAATGTATTTCTCTGTGAGGCTTTATCTATATATCAGTATGTACCAATGTACAGGGAAGTTAAATTTGTTCAAAGACCAAATGAATAATGTTATGTAATTTGACTTTATAATAGTTTTAATCTTGTAGACATCCATCCGGGAAAGTATGGTTCTGCCCAACTGTGAAAATATTTCTATCCCCTGGATGGTGGCAGAAAAGAATGATTGGGCCCCACGGGAAGTTGCTCCATTCATATGGCTGAATCAAGAAACAATTGGTGGTAACTCTGATGTTTTTGAATCTTCCAGCTCCCAACCATTGGAGGTGAAAAAAAGATGGAACTGCCAAATGAGCATCCAGAAAGCAAGCATGAGGAAACCAGACAAACCATGAATCTTCTACACATGCGCTCCGATGCACCTTTTCAGCGCGGTGAATCTCTTTCGGAACTTAGAACGTCTTTGTTAGAAAGTGAAGAACATCAAGCAAAGACTCAACAAGACACAGAAGAAAACTACGAGGGTGAGGCTCAATCAAGGTCTTTAGTACATTTAGATAAACTAAATTCTGCTGTTGGTGAAGATGATGAATCTAGGCCGAAAAGATTGGGAAGAAAGGCAAGGATGCTCGATCTAGGCAAGAAAATGAGCGAAAAACTAGATGAGAAAAGGCGTCACTTTGAAGAAAAGAGCAGAAGCATTGTAGAGAAGATGAAAGGACCGTGATGCCAAAGAAAGAATCCGAGGAAGAAGAAAAGAAAACAATTTTTCTTTTTGGTTCTGAAACAAGGCATCATTAATGGTCCATTTCTTGTTGAGTGGAATCACAGGAGGAAGTACTTGTAAGCAGAATTCATATATATAATAGCATACAGGAAATTATTGGAATATTATACGAAATTTTTAGTAGGAATGAGTGGGCGAGATGGTTTTGGAGTGTTGTATGTTTTTGAAAAGTTGTTGGCACATAATGAACTATTTGTAATGTCATGACTCATGGTTAACTTTTAGTAATAAAAGTCTGGTTCTTTTAGGAAAGGCTTTCAGACCATTCAGAGGCTTCTTAGCGTAAAGTAATGAAATTTGGTTTGATGAATCTCAAATGACGTTCTAATTAAATCCATACATATTTGATCATTTTTTTTTCATTTCATCCATATATTTATTTTAATAAATATTTTATTTTGAATATATGACTTTTGAATACTATTTTTGCATACAAATTGATGACGTTTTGATAATAACAATGTATTACTTTCGTTTTGTCTATACTAATTTATCGCGTATACGATTAATATTTTAATAAAAAAATAATTATAAAAATAATTTATATATTTAAATTAATAATATTGATATCGTAAAATTATCGACTATATAAATATAAAAATAATAATAAATAATAAAAATAAATATAATTTTATCATTAATTTTTTTAAAGTTTGTTAAATAACTAAATATAGTTTATCATATGAAAGGCCGAGATATATGTTCGGTTCATCGGCTGTCGGCCGTACAGTGTAAACTCTTGCTTAATTAATTACAAAGTATATATATACTACTTAAAAAATTTTGTAGTAGAATCAGCTTCCAAATTTTGAGCTTCTTCAATTAGTGAAAGATTGCATTTTCTTCTTCTTCTTCTTCTTCTTATTTTAGATTCGATCCAGTTTCCCATATGGTAGTTGCGATGCAGCCCTTGTTGTTGTCTGAGCTTATCTTCTCAGCTTCAGTCTAAAAGGGTCAATTTTATTAGCATTTACAGAGCTCCAGCTTTGCCTTCTTCCACATTTATAGATGGAAATGGAGATGGAGCTCCATTTAGCTTGCAGGTCTCCGTTCTTTCTGATTTGCACACTGATTATTTAGAGAACATGACATGGGTTAAGAATTTATCAAAAATCAGGCGAAACAGATATGTTCTTCTGGTTGCTGGTGATGTGGCTGGAGACGTACTCCAACTTTGTCTTAACAATGTCTCTTATAAAGGATAGGTTTGAACACGTTTTCTTTGTCCCTGGAAACCATGACCTTTGGTGTCGTCAGTGAGACAGACCCTAATGTAAGTTTACCCATTTAACTGCTATTGAGGCTATTGCTTATTGTTTCCCCTAATCTCCTGACTTAGGTTTGCTTGGTTTTTCAGCTTGGTTCTCTAGAGAAGCTTAGCAAGTTGTTTGAAATTTGTCAACAAATTGGAGTTGAGACCAATCCGCTGGCTTTAGATGGGCTGGGCATCATTCCTTTGTTTTCTTGGTACCATGAGGTGATTAGTTTATCTCTTTCCATTTCTATCTTATCTTGTTTTATGTTTCCATTTCCTTTCCTGATGGGTAACTTTTGAATTTTGTTGATTGATATTGATCAACTTTGTGATGTTTCGTCTCGTCCTGCTTGTTTATAGAGTTTTGATAAAGAGGAGGACATTACTGGCATTCATATCCCGTCTTTGGCAATGGTGATTCACTATCCTTTCTGCTTGCAAGGGTTTGTTATCGTTACATGATCCAAATGCAATGTTGGTAAATAGTTAGTTTCTTTAATGTTTGTACTGAAATTAGAACTGTCATACTTGTGAAATTTTCATCTGATGATGATGTCTGAGGTTTTTATTAGAGTTTTGTGCATTGATATCTGTAGGCGTGCAAAGACTTCCATGGTTGCAAGTGGCCAGAGGAACTCTCAAACAGAGAACTCGCTTGCTTTGTATTTTGATGCAATGAATGGAAAGAATGAGGATGCTGTCAAGGGAGATCAAAAGCGCATGTAGCCAAATAATTACATTTTCTCTCTTTGTTCCTAGGTGAGTTTATTTGGTTTACTACAACCTTAGAAAGTTTACTACTTGATGTCAATTCTAGTGAAAATTGAAGTTAAGAATTAATTCTTGCAGACAAGAGCTGTGTCCAGAAAAGAGAATGCTGTTTTATCCAAACCTCCCAAAAATCATTGGGTCGGAAGCTCTCGAGGATCAGATAAGGTCTATACATAGGGCTGATGGGAGTGGCAACGCATGCCACGTGTTTGGCCACACTCATTTCATCTGGGATGCTGTGCTTGATGGAATCAGGTATGTTCAAGCACCACTGGCTTATCCCAGAGAAAGGAAGAGGAGGATGGATGGTGGAGAAAATTGGCTGCCATTTAGAATCTATTCCGATGGAAACTATCTGATAGAATTTCACCTTGCTTCTGGTCCGATTACTATGCTGCAAATTCTAGAACGCCTCGTAACACTCATCTTGCCCCTTGGGTCGCCAAATTTTACAGAAAAGCTTAAGCTTCATTGTTTCCTATCCTCTGTAATATATAATTTCTTTACCCTTGCATTTTGTAATTGTTGGTCATTATTTGAAATTGCAAATCACTCTGTATATTATGAATTCATTGTAAGAACATTTGTCGTGGCAATACAAAAACAACTTATCATACTTTATTTTTCATCTTATCACAGCTGTTGACAGATAGTACACTTTACAGATGGAGACAAAAAGCACCGACCGATCTCCATGGGATGATGACAAATACGAAGAGTAATGAAGACAAAACAAAAGCAAACAAACAAACGAACGAAGGAAGAAACTTAGTAATCTTCAGGAGCTAAAGGCTGGTGAGTGTGATGTGGTGGGGCATGAGGAGACTCGGTTGGTAAAATCCATGAACTCATATACAAGTGCTGCTAAACCACCTCCTGCAAAAGGGCCAGCCCAGTAAATCCAGTGGTTCCGCCATCTCCAACCGACGAGGGCCGCTCCGAACGCCCTGGCTGGGTTCATGGCCGCTCCGTCAAAGGGTCCACCTACCAAGATATTGGCTCCGACTACCAATCCTATAGCCAGAGGTGCAATTATCCCCAAGCTACCCCGTTTAGGATCAAT